>CAUYPK010002860.1:0-23393 GCA_963574355.1 Loris lydekkerianus
CTTCTAGGTTTATACCCAGAAGACCAAAAGTCACAATATAACAAAGACATCTGTACCAGAATGTTTATTGCAGGCCAATTCATAATTGCTAAGTCATGGAAGACGCCCAAGTGCCCATCAACCCACGAATGGACTAGCAAAGAGTGGTACAAGTATACCATGGAATACTATGCAGCCTTAAAGAAAGATGGAGACTTTACTTCTTTAATGTTTACATGGATGGAGCTGGAACATATTCTCCTTAGCAAAGTATCCCAGGAATGGAAGAAAAAGTATCCAATGTACTCAGCCCTACTATGAAGCTAAACTATAGCTTTCACATGAAGGCTATGACCCAACTATACCACAAGACTATGGGGAAAGGGCCAAGGAAGGGGAAGGGAGGGGGAGGCTTTGGTGGGAGGGCAATGGGTCGGGCCATATTTTTATCTATAATAAAAAAAAAATAAAGAAAGAAAGAAACAAACAAAAAAAAGTAAGATTACAAAAAAAAAAAAAAAAATCAAGAAAGGTAAAATTGGGCAGAAACACATGAAGCCCGTCCCAGCAACACCGATAAGCTGAGCAGGTTGAACCTTCCACAGGTGAATCGGAGAGGACTGTGTTTCTTGGAAGTGAAACAGTGGACCATGACACACCATCCATCTCAAAACTTCCCTAGTAACCCATGTCCAACACAAGATTTACTGTCTCTGGCTTGGCGCCTGTAGCTCAGTGAGTAAGGGCGCTGGCCACATACATCAAGGGTGGAGGGTTCAAGCCTGGCCCATGCCTGCTGAACAACAATGACCACTGCAACCAAAAATAGCTGGGTGTTGTAGCAGGTGCCTGTAGTCCCAGCTACTTGGGAGGCTGAGGCAAAAGAATTGCTTAAGGCCAAGAGTTTGAAGTTGCTGTGAGCTGTGACGTCAGGGCATTCTACTGAGAATGTGTCTCAACAACAACAAAAACAAAAAAAAGATTTGCTATCTCAACATGCTTGACGAGGAGACTGGGCAATTCTTTGTGGTAGCTGGCCATCCCATGCATTGCAAAAAGCTGAGCTGTATGTGGGGTTCAGCTCTGTAGATGCTAATAACACTCCTATTCCCAGTGCAGACCTCCACAAATGGCTGTAGACATTACCAGATATTTTCTGGGAGGTAAAATCCACCCTCATTAAAAACCTCTGTTATAAATTGAGGCGTGCCTACTCATTCCAGCTTTCACCCAGGGAATTTCACGGGCCTGATGTTTCTCCTGGGCTCAGTGTGCAGTGGAACACTAACCACCTCATTCTGTATGATGCTCTTTTTTCCTAACCAGAATCACCTTTATGAATTCTATCATTTGTAATGAGAATTGGGTTGATGTTTGGGGCAGCTGATATAATGTCCAAAAGCAGATGGGAATGATTTATGGTAAGTGAGAGCTGAAGAGAAAATAAAACGAAGGGTGAATAAAAGAGGAAAAAAAATAAACTCTCGATAAGTATCTCAGAGAACAAAGTGCTGGGTGAAAGGCAGCGAGCTTATCTAAAATTGGACAAAATCACATTGCAAATGAAAGCGTGGTAGATGGGAAGATGGGACTTGGACATCTGATGTGCGCAATAAGATTCACAGTTCCTGAGATGTGCGCAAATTGGCGAGAGCTGTCACTTAGTTAGAAGTTATTAACATTCATGGGAGCACCAGAGATGTGCTGTGTAGAAAATTAAATTGAAAACAGTGTTGTGTTTTCTAAACTGTTATATTGATTCAGATGAGATTCTCAACAAAATAGAAAGTTCTAATATTCGGCGAGTGAAGAACATACAACAAATTTATATGGAAAATGTGTTTTAAAGAGATGTAGTCGTTAACCTCAGAGTTGCAGAATTAATATCACCAACCCTGGAAAACGCGGGGTAACATTTTTCACAAATGTTACTTCATAATAGTTTCTTTTGTATTATTGTTTTTACTTTCTATAATAAATGAGCACCTTTTGCGTTGCTATGATAAAAGGATATATGCAAAGCTGGCTATTTTTATTTCAATGGCAATAAAACAGTAATAAACCTTGCTTCATTTGAAGTGCCAATTTCAAATCCATACATAATTTCTAGAAATCTGAAAGAGTGTGCATGACCTAATTCATAAGAGCTTAGCTCGGTAAAATTGAGTGATGGGGGTAATTGCTGTTATTTCATTCACATACATTTCCTTACTATTTATATTTCATGTAACATACCTATATTGTTTTTTATTCAAACAGTCAAAAAAAGGAAATGGTTTACGTCTTCCCATGTGCATTTTTAAAACTTTGGTGATATTTTTGAAGTGTTGATGCCATAGCTAAGACACTCAAAGTCATTAATGGAACAGCATTAAAAGAAAAAAGTTTTTCGTCTATAAAGATATAGGGCAGTAAGGTAGGAAATGTCAATTTATTACACAATGACTGTTTGATGTCTATATGCAAATTGCTCCCAAATATAATTTGCTGGCAGTGGTCCTCCCATTTTTAGTGGCTGCCTTTTTGAATGTGAATTCTTTGTACAGCGTACATTCTGTATCATTCATCAATGCGATGCAAATGTGTCCGGGGAGCAAGGTCGTTTCTGTATGATGATAAAATAAAAAGGAAACACTTCCAGCCAGCCATCCAAATATTGCATTTGCACAATTTCAAACGTGTGTGTGTGTGTGTGTGTGTATGTAAGAAAGAGAGACACACACAGAGGAGAGAGAGAAAGAGAGAGACAGAAAAAGAGACATCTAGTGAAATTTTCTTGCTCTTTTTTTGCCTCGGGTTTTACATTTTAGACACTGACCCTGAGACACCTTGGTTCCAACCCTCTCATTTTACAAAATAAACCAAGCGTTATGTATCGAATCCCCCCCCCCCCCAAGGTGCACTGAAGTCTTTACTTCCAGCACCTCAGAACGCGCCTTCATTGTAAAACAGGGTCTTTGCTGCCGTAAATACCAGGACGTCATTGAACGTGCCCTTCACCCGGTACAGCTGGGGTCTCTGGAAAAAAGGAAGATATAGGCCCTGGCAGAGTGGGGACGGCCACAGGGCAAAAGAAGAGACTGGGGTGAGGCCGCAACAAGCAAGACCATCAGAAAACAACAGACAGCCACAGAAATTTGGATGAGGAAGGAAGTTTCCCCCAGTGAGAAGCTTCATCCAGAGGACACGGCCTGGCCAGCAGCTTGAGGTCGGAGGTCATCTAGCCTGTGGAATTACACTTGTTTCTTCCCACATCAAGCTTGTTTTTGTTACACAGCAGCCCAAGAAAACTAAGACACAAAGGTCTTTTCTAAAATTAGTTAATGCCTCCATCAGCACCTGTGTTTCTTGGACTTAGGCAAAGTTACGCAGCTGGCTTTGGACAGGGCTGGGCTGACAGTGCACCCCCTGGACCTGGCCACACCTGTTTTCCATGCTGTGAGGATGTGAAAGAGTTCCCTGCTCCTTGCTACGGCATCAGCACATACTGTGGGGTGGGGAAGACAGTCCTGTATTTAATTGCATCCCTCGGCAGAACAACAAGGAGGTTTCCCTTCCCCCAGCTGCAGAATGCATGGACTGAGCTGGTCTCCGGGTCCTGCCCGACTGGAATGCTGCTTCATGACTGAAGAGTTATGACGATTGGAATTAAGCCTCTGGACTTGAACACAGCTCACCCTAGACCATGATCAGGGAAACAGCGAGCTCAACGCACCTTCTCAATAAACTTCATTATCACCTGCTTGAAAATGGGCGTGAACTGGAAAGAGAGGGTTTGCAACTAGAACAAATTTAAAACACATCTACTGCATCGCAAAAGGCACGTGGACCTTCAGACATCAGCCCTCATCCTAAAAGCACAGTGTGGTGTTTACAGGGGGAAATTTACATGGCACTGAAGTTAAACTTGGGAGGTGGGTAGGATTCATAAAATTCCCTTTTGTCCTTTAGTTTCCTTGCGTGTCAGGCTTTTAGGAGGTACGGACTGGAACACTGGTTTTCTACCCTGCATTTTCAGCCTCTGAGGCGTGGATTGTAGCATTCAGGCCCATGTGCTCACTTTCCGTCTCTCCCCCCATGGATGGGCTAGCTGATGGAGAGCTTTGCTGGTGGTGCCCTCTCTTCTCATCGCTGAAAGATACCCTCACATTCTGCGTGGCTGTGAGAACCTTTTGAAACTCAGGTTTTAAGCCATGGAGCCCTGACCACCTGCTGCCTGGCCAGCTGTCACCAGGCTACCCAGCAAGGGGAAGCGAAGAGGAGACAACAGCCACCTCGTGGAGCCTGTGCCTCCAGGATAAGGGCCTGCTCAAGTCATCACCTAAATGCACCTGCCGCCCAGCCTTTAGTAAGAGGGGCACAGCTCATGTGCATGTGGCTGGAAGAACGCAAACATCCCTGGGAAGGACTCCTGCGAAACCTCGGTATTGTGCATGGATGGTGACAGTTGGCTCACGTGTCACCTGCTTGACCCAATTGCTGTGTCCACAAAACGGGGGTTCTGAATTTCTCAGAATAACACTCGTGAGGACACCGCTATTCCGAGGAGGCGCTCAACCCAATGTCTTCTTTGCTTTTGAAACACGTCATTGACTGTGCTGTTGCTCAGACACCAGCACCAGCAACCTCTGCTGCTCTTGTCAGACACAAAATCTCCAGCACCCCCCTCTAGACGTCCAGAGTGAGCAGACACTACTGGTCCGGGATCAGCATTCCAGAACTGCCGCATTTGCAGCTTGCCAGCTTGTGTTTGCACAAGTGACCCGTTTCCATTTCGAGGTCCGAGTTCTATTTTTGTCTCCTCTTGTTTGGAAGGTGGCTCCCCGCCCCTCTGGATGAAATCCCTGACTTTGCTCGTTTTGTTTTGCTCTACTGATGTACAAGTTACCTTTATGTTTTCCAGTATCTACTCAATGCAAGCACACAAGTATTTATCCCCCATGTGGACCTTGAGGGGTTTAAAGATTAATAACAACCACCATCAAAACTCATTAATGTGCCGATTATTTGTTTTTCTGAGGTCTTCAAACTGCCTGGCTCATAACTAAGCACAGGAGGACAAGTGGAAGGCAGATTTTGTTTTTTTTTTTTTCTATTTCAGGGATCTAAGGGTATATTCTGTCTGAAACAAAGAGCTTCTTATTTCTGTCTATGTGTATTTAATCCTTCTACAAAGACTGCGATGCCAAATACATCTTCCTTTCATCCCCTTCCCGTTTTTATTTGATAACCACGTATTGACATGTTAACTCTGTTGATCCTGCTAGATACTACCAGAGACAGAACCGCAGCTAAGATTTAACCTCGGAACCCAGGGAGGTCACAGTCTCTGTCAGGAAGACAAAATGAGAGGTGAAAACACCTGTCGGACAGGACGTGCTCAGGGAATGTTCCGTAAGGAGGGTAAAAGCAGACCTTGGGAGCACAGAATCTTGTTTTCCACTCGTGTTATTCCAGACAGTGCGTGAGTTACCTGTCACTGCATATAAAATATTACCCGGAAGCTGAGGTTAAAACTGCAAACATTCATCATCTGCGTTTTCTGTAAGCCGGGGATCCAGCCGTGAGCAGCTGAGTGGTTCTCTGGGTCAGGGTCTCTGACGATGTTGGAGTCAAATTCTAAACAAGGGGTTGTGGTTTTAGGATGGAGTTGGAGAATGTCACTTATGTGGTGACTTGGCAGGAAGCTTCAGTCCTTCGTCATGTGGGCTTGTGACACAATACTGTGTATTAGCAGCTGACTTTCTGCAGAGTGTGTGAGTAGAGAGAGGAGGGGAGAGAAAGAGAGAGAGAATGAAGAGGAATTGGAAATGTCAGCCATGGTCCCTTATAACACGGCATTGAAGGTGATACGCCACCACTCAGGGGAAGTCTGAACAACTTGGGTGGGGATTGCAGGGAGGCTTTCAAAGCAAGTGTTGATCTGGGGCCATCTTGGAAGCTGGACCATCACAGAGGCTCTCAAAGGAGCTGGCTTTGTCTTAGGGGATAGACAGAATTTTGTCCAAAGGGCAAAGTGTGACCCAATGCATGGGCGCAGTGAGCGCTGACTCAGGGGTGTTATTTCAAGCGCTTGTTGTTGAGACGACGCGTTGAAATTGAAGTCAGATTATTTTAGGTGGCTGAGCATACAGATGTCATTGTGCAACCTGTCAGAGAGCCCGGGGAGGGACTTCACAGACCTATCTGTGGTAGGTCACTTTCACAGTGGTGAAAGTAACAGAGGCAGCCGCGGGGTGGAAACGGAAGGCCGGTGGCCAGCGGCACGAGTTGAGAGCTACGGATGGATTCAACTGTGGCCGAGACCGAAGGCATGGGGAAGGTGTGACGCTCTGGAGAGACATTGGAAGGGAGGACCTGGTGGGACCCAGAAAACAACCGGACAGAGACCAAGCCGGGGACAACCGTCCAAGGTTGGAGTTCTGTTTGTGGTTGTTCATTCAGGGAGCAGGGAGAATTCTGAAGGAGCGTGGTGGTGAGCACCGTCAGATGCTGGGGGGGTCCATGATAGGACAGACACCCCAGCATTTTTGTTGACTATGCTATTTTTGTTGACTACAAGGTAATCTATAGACTTCGAGAGGTTATTATTTTTAAATCCTCCTATCTTATTTAAATCTGTTCTGTTCCTCCCCACCCCGAAACTGGCCGGATTTATTCGTTGTCAAGACCCTCTCAACCATTCTAATCACCATTTCTTAAATGTTTCTGTCTTCTGACACACGGGCTCTCTGGAGCGGGAACTGTTTACGAGAACCATTTATTTAGTGACACACCTTTGCTACATGCAAGAGAAACCCCATTGCTGACCATCTTGTTAAGTTGACCTACTTTTCCTAGACTGGGCATGCAGGTCAGCAGAAGTCCCTTACGGTGACCACCTCCGTATGTTGACCTGTTTGTTACAGTCCCTTGGGCGGGGGGTCAACTTTCAGAGATTCTTCTACACTTTGCACAGAACCCATCGGCCGTCCAGCTGACCTCTACAAGGGCTGAGCCTTCAGCAAACCCAGGCTGCCCGTGGACTTTCTTCTCTACTGACTCTGGCCTATTCGCTCCCCTTCCGTTCAGTAACTGTCCCCTTCTTTGAATTCCCAAACTTTCCACTGTTCTGCTTTCCCTCACCTGCCTTTCTATTTATTCACTTAATTAACATTTCTGACAGTGGCGGATGCTCCCTAAATTCCCTCCTGGGGCCACTTCTCTTCCTCCTTCACTGAGCTATGTAACTTTGTATCTAGTCGGAGTGTGAAGGTCACTTCCACTCAGGACACTCACACGTCCGCGCCTCCTGCGCTGACGTCCCACTCAGGCTCCTTTCTTCCCATACCGTGGCTCCCTTGCAAACAACGCTGGCTACGTGCTCTGCCCCAAACTTGACTCTGTGTCCAAAATTAGCCCACTGTCTGTCTTACCAAGCTTGCCTGGTTCTCGACACTGTTTCTTGCTAATGACATCTCCACTTAGTCCTCTCCCGTCACCCTGGGTTGAGTGCCGTAGCCTCATACCTCACAGCAACCTCCAACTCCTGGGCTCAAGCGATCCTCCTGCTTCAGCCTCCAGAGTAGCTGGGACTACAGGCCCCTGCCAGGACACCTGGCTAGCTTTTCTGTTTTTAGTAGAGGCGGGGTGGTCTCCAGCTCCTGAGCTCCGGCGATACACCTGCCTCTGCCCCCCAGAGTGCTGAGATTACAGGTGTGAGCCACTGCGCTCGTCCATCCTCCGTCATCGATTTTAAAGCTATTTCTTCTTTTCCAAATCCAACTCAAAACTCAGGAACAAGTGTCCACTGCTCTTAACGACCTGCACCAGCCCCCTCCTCATAAATTTAGTATTTCCTTCTCTTTTCGGGGTGTTTCGCTCTCCATCCAAACTGGGTATCCCTGGGAGTAAATTGTTCCACTCTCCCTTGATTTCTTGCTCTCCCTCTCTCTGTTCTCGCTCTCTGCTTTAGTAGGGAATGCTGTTATTTTCTCGTCTCCCGTATACACGTGCAAGTTTCATCCAGCACTTGTACTTCCCTCTCTAATGCTGATGCACATCCTGTGCCTTGCCTTTGGCTCTCATTGATTCCCATGACGAGGACCAGGAGACCGATGCTTCCTAACTGTGTGAATTCCAGTCCTTGATGTCTCATGCCTCAGTTTCCCTATCTGTAGAGAGGGCTGCATCTCTAAATCAGATCATTGGCATGCAAAGTGCCTTAAAACAGGCCCACAGTGAGGAAAGGGCAGACTTCTACACTGCTGGTGGGAATGCACACTAATACCTTCCTTCTGGAAGGATGTTTGGAGAATACTTAGAGACCTAAAAATAGACCTGCCATTTGATCCTGTAATTCTTTGACTAGGTTTATACCCAGAAGACCAAAAGTCACAATATAACAAAGACATCTGTACCAGAATGTTTATTGCAGCCCAATTCATAATTGCTAAGTCATGGAAGAAGCCCAAGTGCCCATCGACCCCCGAATGGACTAGCAAATTATGGTACATGTATACCATGGAATATTATGCAGCTTTAAAGAAAGATGGAGACTTTACCTCTTTCATGTTTACATGGATGGAGCTGGAACATATTCTTCTTAGCAAAGTATCTCAGGAATGGAAGAAAAAGTATACATTGTACTCAGCCCTACTATGAAGCTAAATTATAGCTTTCACAAGAAGGCTATAACCCAACTATACCACAAGACTATGGGGAAAGGGCCAAGGAAGGGGGAGGGGGGAGGTTTTGGTGGAGGAGGGCAATGGGTGGGGCCACATCTACGGTGCATGTTAGAAAGGGTACAGGCAATTGCACTAATGTACACAGCTATGATTCAACAATTAAAAAAAAAATAAATAAACTTCATCAAGCACATGAAAAGCAAGTACATTTGAACCTCACATATTTTCATCTTTGCAATGCCTGCAAAAAAGCTCAGTTGCAAATCTATGACCCATCCCTCAGATGTGATGGTCCGTGTGCCTGGCTCACCCCCAGATGTGCCGGTCTGTGTGCCTGGCCCACTCCCCAGATGTGACGGTCTGTGTGCCTGGCCCACTCCCCAGATGTGATAGCCTGTGTGCCTGGCCCACTCCCCAGATGTGCTGGTCTGTGTGCCTGGCCCACTCCCCAGATGTGACGGTCTGTGTGCTTGGCCCACCCCCCAGATGTGACGGTCTGTGTGCTTGGCCCACTCCCCAGATGTGACGACCCGTGTGCCTGGCCCACTCCCCAGATATGATGGTCTGTGTGGTTGGCCCATCTCCACAATGTGACGCCTGTGTGCCTGACCCCTCCCCCAGATGCGATGACCCGTGTGCCTGGTCCACTCCCCAGATGTGACGGTCTGTGTGCTTGGCCCACTCCCCAGATGTGACGACCTGTGTGCCTGGCCCACTCCCCAGATGTGCTGGTCTGTGTGCCTGGCCCACTCCCCAGATGTGACGGTCTGTGTGCTTGGCGCACCCCCCAGATGTGACTGTCTGTGTGCTTGGCCCACTCCCCAGATGTGACGACCCGTGTGCCTGACCCATCCCCCAGATGTGATGGTCTGTGTGCCTGGCCCACTCCTCAGATGTGCCAGTCTGTGTGCCTGGTCCACTCCCCAGATGTGACGACCCGTGTGCCTGACCCACTCCCCAGATGTGACCGTCTGTGTGCCTGACCCGTCCCCCGTATGTGACAGCCTGTGTGCCTGGTTTCACTTTCATTCCTCCTGTCCTTATTTTCTCTTTTAACTGGATTTCCTCACTTGTATGTTATTTAGTTGTATTCTTTGATTTTTTGTAAGGCTCCTTTAGTCCTCTTTTGTAGTGTGCTAGAGTAAAAATGAAGAAAGAAATAAGCATATTGTGTGATTAACTATTAAGGGCTGGCGTGGTCTGACCATAGGGGAAAGTGAAGGTGGGATATGCCCAGGGCAGAAGGGGGTCCACTGGGCCCTGATGATATAGCCTGCTCTCTTTTTGATGTCAGCTCAAGGAAATGACTGCTTGACAGAAAAATAGGATGCAAGTAATTCAAATTTGTATTTTAAAAAGCTGAAAAATAGATGGATAAGTGCTAACACCAAGAACCATGAAGGGTCTGAGATTTTACCCCACTTGTAAACTGACAAGTCTTCAAGGAGGAGACACAAGCTCCCCAGGTCTGAGGCTGTCTTGGTCCTTTTGTGTTGCTAGAGAGGAACACCTGAGGCCAGGTGGTCTACCAAGAAAAGAGGTGTTTTAGCTCATGGATCTGTGGGCCATACAAGAAGCTTGGCACCAGTATTTGCTTCTGGTGATGACTTTAGATTGCTTCCACTTGTGGTGGAAGGGGAAAGGGATTTGTTGTGTGCAGAGATCACAGAGCCTGAGGGGCAATGAGAGCATGGGGAGCAGGCTCTCAGGGGGCTGACCTTGTGAGAACTCTCTGAAAGGAGGGCAGCACCAAGCCGTCCATGGGGGACCCAAACACCTCCCACTAGGCTTCATCTCCAACACTGGAGATCAGACTTCATCATGAAGTCTGGAGGGTCAAATATCCAAACTGCAGCAGAGGTGAAGAGCAGTTTACCACTCAGAGTAACAGCAGTAGCCGTGTGTCAGCATTTTCGTTCTAGTTTCCCACGTCCTCACTTCTCATGTGGAACACCCCACACACAATGGGTTGTGCAGGAAAGAAGCCCTAAGCCTGGGGAGCCCGACTTTCATCTGTGGGCAGGAAGCATGCCTGCTCAGTGCTCAGGAGGGAGACACTGCCTCTACCTTCCAAGGCTTTTTGCTAGGAAGACATTCTTAAAAAGATAACTTGGAATACCTGCAAGAAATGCAGAAATATGAAAGATCTATTGAAAATAGTCTCCTAATGGGCATACATTCTAAATGCAGAATGGAACATCTTAAAAGCCACCTCTGTCCACTTTTTCCACACTTAACATTCCCCACCAGCAGCCAGCTGCTTCCTTAATCTTTCTACTTACTCTCAATCCCCCAAATCCAAAACTTTCTGTGAGAACCAAGGCAGCCTTGGGTTTCGCCTCCTTTTTCATTTTTCCTTTATTCTTTTTTTCTTGATCAAGAATAAATCTCAGCGCTCTACTCTGCCAACACAACACCTCCTTCAATGCCCCAGTTCTGTCTCTTTTGTTTCCATTCAGTGTCGCAGGCTTGGGAGCTGAGCTGCTGAGACTGAGTTTTCTTTACTGAGTCAGGCATAAAAGCGGGAACATACATATCTTCCAGGTATCTGGAAGATCTCAGATTATTGTTAGTGAAGGAAAAATTATTCTGAGAAAGTCATCCAGTGGAACATGTTCTCTCCAGAGGAGGCCTGAATGGATGACCCTTTTGAGACCTTGAGACTTGGGCTGACTGGGGTTTCACATGAGCAGCTGTGTGAGGTGGCTCACAGGGTAATTTAATCAGGCTCTCAAAATTTCCAAGCAATTTTATATATATATATATATATATATATATATATATATATATTTTTTTTTTTTTTTTTTTTTTTAAGGTAGATAACTATGTTCTCTAGACCCTGGCCCTTCTCCCTAGACCACCCCCCTCTAACTGAGGAAGAAAGAGAAGGACATTTTTCCTTCTGTGTATGACCTCTAGAAACTGGTATGGGAGGCAGGTCTCAACAGCAGACCTTGGGACTCTATGTTTAATTCTGGAGTCTGGCTGCAGAATGGGGCTGCCCCAGGGCCATCTTAACCATCCCTGGTGAGACCTAGTGAAAACACATGTGGCTGTATAAATTAAAATTGGTTAAGATTCAGTAAAGTTAAAGACTCAATTTCTCAGTTGTCCCTGCCATATTGCTCATGTACTCAACAGGCACATGTGCTGGTTGTCCCCTTTTTGGAAAATGCAGGCATGAAACATTCCCATCATTACAGAGAGACTATTGGTTAGAGTTGCTATGAAGAATACTAAAATTAAAAGGCCATCAATTTCTCAGATACAATGGAAGTTCACAGGTATAAAGGATTATCAAATACTATGTAGGTATTGGGAGGAGTCCTAGGGACTTCACAAAAATTAAGAGGTCAATCCCAAATTTGTGATAAGGAGTTTAGGAAAAACTCCAAGCTGGGAAGGATAGGTGGTGCTGTCATGAGTCAGTAGTAGTATGCAGGGAGGCTAAACTTACACTACTGAGTCAAGTATAGGGGGATCATAATGTTTGTGTGCAATTTTTTAAATTGCACATGAACATTATAGCCACCCTATATAATATAGCATAAGGACAGCCCTATATAAACAAATGGATGTGGCTGTGTGCCAATAAAACTTTATTTACAAAAATAGGTGGTGCACTGGATTTTCTGCCTTCCTAGCATACAGAGAGTTCTGTATCTGAACATCCTTCTCTAATGATAACCAGTTGTCCCACACAGGGGGTGGGGGTGGTCTTATTAAGCTGGAACATATGTGCTATTTTAGTAATCAGTCACCTTTGAGGATGTGGCCATGGGGCTCCTCCAGGAGTGGGCGTTGCTAGATGGTGTGCAGAGGGACCTGTGTAGATACATGATGCTGCATAACTACAAGATCCTAGCCTCCAGGGGTAAGGTTGGCATTACATGTTCCTTTGTATACAAAGGTACTAAATTCTAAGACAGACACTGGCTTCTGTAGAGTTATAAAACTATTGGTTACATTGACTTCATTCTCTCTGTAGTAATGCCCTGTGTGAGTCTTACTGAACTTGCCTTGGGCATTGGGGGTTAAAAAGCCTTAGCTCTTGAACCAGGGAGGAGAGGGTATTTGTGGTCTGATCTTTGTGAAAGAGCTCTACTGTTCATTAGCAGTAGGGTAAGATCACCTTACTATCTGTAGTACTTGCTCAGCCTCACAATCTGAAGCTCATGTGAAAGCCAGTCCTGGATCAGAGTTTGTGGCCTCCTTCCCTCTATCAGAACAAGCAGTCTTTCTCTGTGAGCAGGAACTCCACCATGCAAACCCAGTCTGGTCTCCAAATTAGGGCCTAGAGCAGAGCCAAGGGCAGAAAAATGAGGGATTCTCCAAGCCACAGGTGTAGGTGAGTCTTAGGCTGGCTGCAGATTTCCTGCACTTGGTTAGGAGCTATGCCCTAGGAAGTGAAGTGTCAGGCTGAGAGCATTTTAAAAGGTCCTTTTTCCTGAGGGGTTATCTGAGTCAATTTGGGGTATGGTTTCTAAAGTTCCCTTAGCTTCTCTTTGCTGTAACTTTCTAGCTTTCCTTTTATACTTTCCTTTAGTCTCAGAAAAAAGATTTGTTAAAGTTTTTTTGTTTTTAAAAAATTGAGATATAACTCACCCACCATGAAATTCACCCCTTTAAAGTATTACAGTTTGGTGGGTCACAGTGTTGTATGGCCATTGTCACTATCTAATTCCATGACATTGTCATTATCCCCAGAAGAAACCACATCCCCCTTAGCAATCACTCCTCATTACCTACCCTCAGCCCCTGGCAGCCACCAATCTGCTTTCTGTCTCTATGGACTTGCCCATTCTAGACATTTTATATAATAGAATTATATACTACATAGCCTTTGGTATCTAGCTTAGTCCATTCTGTGTTGCCGTAACAGAATGCCACAGTTCTGGGTAATTTATAAGGACCCTCTTCCTATGACTTGGCAGAACACATCACATGGTGGAGAGCAAGAAAGGATTGAACTGGCTTCTATAAAAAGCCCACTCTCATGATAACTCTAGATGTTTTTCAAGTAAGGTACTTTTTCATTATCCTCAATAACTTTAATGTTGTCTCCATTTTCCTCATAGCTCCCACTCCCATCCTACTTATTACCCTCTCCCCTGTCCCTGGCTGAACCCAGGGGGCCTTGACATTCCTCCTGTCCATCTCTCTCTGCAGCACCTGCCATCTGCTCCTTCTTGCTTTCTGGAAGGTCACAGGGTCCAGGTGTCTGCTGCCCCTCAGACCCCTTCTGTTTGTTTATCCAGTCTCTAAATGAATCTCTCAGTCTTGGTCCTGACCCTGAGGGCAAAAAAATGCATAAGCTGGGATTCAGAATGTACCTTCTCTCTGTGTCTGTCTTGTCTGTGCTATTGGTGTGCTGACTACATTCTTTAAATTTTTTTTTATTTTTAATTTTTTTTCCAATTATTTGGAGGGTACATTCAATTAGGACACATTGCTTGCATTTGTAAGTTAAAGTCTAAGTTTAGTTATGTCCCTCACACAGGAAGTGTGCCATACACTGGGGAGAAACCTGCCAATCCAAGAAGGAGTCATTCTTTGGTTTGATTGAGTTTTCCTCTCATATGAGCACATAGTTGTTAATCTGCAAGTTCCAAATTAGTACTCAGTATCCGTGACGCCCATCTTTCCAATCTAGTGATATTTACTAAGGAGAGTGTTCTCCAAATCCATGCAAGTTGTAACAATTTTTTATGGCTGAATAGTACTCCATGGTGTACATATGCCACAGTTTATTAATCGACTCATGTGTTGAAGGGCACTTGGGTTCCCTTCCACATCTTCGTGATTATAAATTGGGCTGATATAAACATTCATAAGTAAATGTCCTTACGTTAAAATCACTTTTTCTTTTGGGTGGATACTTCGTAATGGGATTGCAGGATCAAATGGAAGATTCACTTTTAGTTCTTTGAGGACTGCCCGTCCATTTCCGTAAAGGCTGAATTGATTTGCAGTCCTAACACCAACAGTGCAGGAGTGTTCCTTTCTCTCCACACCCCACTCCAGCATCTGGACTTTGTGATGTGTGCCACTCTCAATGGGGTTAGGTGATATCTCAAAGTGATTTTGATTTGTATTTCTCTGATAATTTGAGATGATGAACACTTTTTCATGAGTTTGTTGGCCCTTTTTATTTCTTATGAGAAAAGACTCTGTTCATGTCTCTTTTAATGTGGTGGTTTGCCTTTTTTTTCCTTAATTCACTTTAGTTCTTTATGGATTCCTTTCTAGGCTAGATAAACTTTCTCTACATTACTGGTTGCTAACAGTCCTAATTCGAGAATAAATACAAGTTTTCTCTCCTGGGGTAAAGGTTTCAAAATCCCAGAGAAGGCCCTGGGAAGGCCTGTCCTGAGGTATGTGCCTTCTGCTCAGACTTTTCTGGGGACTGGAGGAAAAGCCAAGCAGTAGGAAACTAACACAACTTTGGCATCAGCAGGTTGGGTGCTGCGTAACAAGTGCCAGCAATTTGTAAATGGCTTTTGAATTATATAGCAGGCAGGGGCTGAAAGAATTTTAAAGCAACATAGCAAACAGTCTAGATTCTTTTGAATGAAATATTCATTATATTCTATTTATAATGGGAAGGTTAAAGGTACTTATAATGAGGGCTAAACCTTTTATTGGAAACTGATGATCTTTGTAATGTGGCTGAAAGTTATCTAAATTGTGTCCTATAGTCATGTGCAAAGTAGCCCTTGTATATGAGGGCTGGGATATTTAGCTAGGGAGATTTCCAACTATAAGTGACAGAAGGAGATTTGACCCACCCACAGAAGAGGAGGAAGTGTGACCACAGAGGCAGAGATTGAAGAGATACAGACACAAAACCAGAAAATGCCCTTAGCCGCCAGCAGCCAGAGAAGACAACCAGAAGATATTCCCCTAAGTCTCCAGATGAACTCCACCCTGATGACACCGTCTTTGTTTCAGACTTCTGGCTTCAGAATGGGAGAGAATAAATTTCTGTCACTTTAAAAGATCCATCTTTTGGTCATCTGTTACAACAGCCATAGGAAATGGACCCAGTGGGGAGATGGCACAGCCTGGACCACAGGCCTTCCCAGAGGCCAGCAACTGAGTGACAGCAGAGAGAGAGCCGAGTGACAGCCGAGTGATGACCGAGTGACTGCTGAGTGACAGCCAAGAGACTGCCAAGTGACGGCCGAGTGACAGCTGAGTGACTGTCGAGTAACTACTGAGTGATGGCCGAGTGACCGCCAAGTGACAGCTGAGTGACCACCGAGTGACAGCTGAGTGGCCGCCAAGAGATGGCCCAGACCAGATAGTCGAGTGACTGGCGGCCGAGTGATGTATGAGTGATGTTGAGCTGTCACCATGACCAAGTGTTCAGCAGCCAGAAGGGAAGATCGTGGAAAGACAGCAACATCAATGAAGACATGCAGCAGGGGTCACTGCTCTCCTCCCATGCCCATCCTGCTCATGGGAAGCTTCTGAGCAGCTACAGCTGCCCTTGGCCATGTGTCCTACTCTCACTTTCCCCTCAGGGGCATTTGAAGCTGTCTTCCCTCCCTCCATCTTCAGTGCTCTCTTTCTTTGGCTTCCCTGACACCTCACCCCCTGGCCTCCCCTCTGACACACCTGCGTGCACCCTCAGCTACCAGCCCATCAGTGCTGGGGCCCTCCAGGGCCTGGCCGGGGCCTGCTTCTTTATCCTTCCCTTTTATTCTATAGCCTCTTTCTGGAATATCCATCTATTTCCATGGGCTCAATAAGAATCCATGGGCTCCCAAATTTATACTGCCAGCTCAGATTTCTTTTTTGAGCTCTAGATCTATATTTATAACTGCTTACTTTATATATTTTCATTTGGATGTCTCAGACTCATCAAAATGAGCATGTCCCCTCCCTACTCTAGTCCCCAGTGGGCCCCTCTCCTATTCCTTGGCCTGGTAGACACTCCTCTCTTCCCTTAGTGGTTCATGCCAGTGCCCTTGGAAGCACGTCTAATCCACTCACTATCTTCACAACTGACTTCACACCATTTACCAGGCTCAACTGTTCTCCTTGGAAACAGGCCCCCAATGTGATCACATCTCTGCACATTTGCTGCCTTCACTCTAGGCTCCATCCACACACCATCTCTCCCCAGACTTCTTCTTTTTTTTTTTTTTGTTTCTGGCCGGGGCTGGGTTTGAAACCACCACCTCCAGCATATGGGGCCAACGCCCTACTCCTTGGAGCCACAGGTGCTGCCCTCCCCTGGACTTCTTTAGTGAGAAGCTTCTGTGGCCTTCTGACTGTCCCTCCTGCTGCTGCCCTTGCTTCAGTCCAGCTTCTGTGTGCTTGCAAGAGTATGCTGTTGAAAATACAAAACCCGTCCAGACGTGCTCCTCCTGCAAACTCTGTTGTGGTTTTTAATTGAGTTATACATAAAACACTAAGAGAAGTGTGTAAGGCCCCAAGTCAGCTGTGTGGTGCTTGCTGTCCTGTATGGCCCCAAATATCTTTCAGGAATAAGGGGCTTCTTCCTTCCTCAACTGCTGGGAGAACGGCCAGCAGCCAGCCCTGAGGTGATGGCCCCAGTTGGGATTATTTTCCTCTTGGGTGGCCTTTCACATGGGACTTAAACTTGGAGATAGCGGTATGAAGCCCAGCCTTTTCCCCTCACCCTGGTCAGTGCCAATGTGGCCAACTCTGAGGGCCTTCTGCTGATGCAAAATCTCAGCTCAACTTCTCCTAAGCCCTGTCATGCTTCCTTCTTCTCCTAGGACCCCACATTCTAATCTCTATCACAGAATCTGCTTCCCAGAAACCCAGCCTGCAGCAATCTATGAAGTAAATGTTAAGATTGAAGGAGGTAATAATCTGGCTGTCAGCTTGGCGCTCACAGCTCAGCGGTTAGGGCACTGCCACATACACTGGGGCTGGTGGGTTTGAACCCAGCCCAGGCCTGCTAAACAACAATGACAACAACAACAAAAAAATAGCTGGGAGTTGTGGCAGGCACCTGTAGTCCCAGGTACTTGGGAGGCTGAGGCAAGAGAATCACTTAAGTCCAAGAGTTTGAGGTTGCTATGTGACACCACAGCACTCTAGTGAGGGTGACAAAGTGAGGCTCTGTCTCAAAAAAAAAAAAAAATCTGACTGTCTTCTCTGAAGCTCAGATTTTGTCCACAGTACTGTCATACCTGCAGTCTTTAGGGCTACATTTTAAGAAGGACATTGACAAAGTGAAGAAGGACCAAGGAGGACAATTAGGATGTTAAGGGATTGAAATTCATGTCACAGGACAAAGGTTGCTCAAATAGAGCTTGTTAGCCTGCAGCAGACTAACTCCATTTGTGCACGATCATTATCTTTAGAACTTGGAAAAGCTGCCAAGTGGAAGGAAATTTCACCTTGTGTTGCTCCAAGGACTAGAGTTAGTAGCAACGGATGAAAGTTCCCAGGACACAAATTTAGACTCAATGTAAGAAAGAAGTTCTTAGTAGCGGTGCAATGACACCCTTGTAAACTGGTGAGCTCACTTTTATGACACTAGATGTGTGTGGCTTCACTTGGGAGTCAAGTAGCCAAGATTTTTGGGCTTGTGGACTGGCTTCTTCACGACAACATTCTGTGATTTCTGCTCTTGGACACAAGAGTTTTATAAAGTACCTGAGGAGGTTGATAGGTGTAATTTGACAAATGGATTCCATGGCCATGTAAATTTGTGGAAAAGATTAATTTTAGGAAAATTGTTTTACTGCAAATTTCTTAGAATTTTAGTATGTCAAAAAGTCACGGTGAAAGCCCATAGGTGGTATTCAAGACTCAACGTTATTCAGAACTCTTTTTGACCAATGGCTAGTCAAAAGAACAGGGAATATGTTTTGTGACACCTACATCAAGAAATTTTGCTTTCTGGTAGAAACCTGAGTTCTGGCTAGCTTCCCCTCACCCTGCCACTAGCAGACATAAAGCAGCTTGTCCAGGAATGAATCTGTAAGGCAGTCAGGCCACAAAGACTGACGTCTTGGGCAATTCCTGTGCCAGTGGGCTTGGGGGATATGTGACCCAGGGAGACCCCAGTGGTGGCAGGCTGATAGTGCCTGTGTCACCCTCCCCCAACTCCAAGCAATGCAGGTCAGGGACTGTCTTCTTTCACTTGGAGAAAGGAAAGGAAAGAATTCAGAGGAGCTGGTTTTACAACTTGGGTATCAGCTCATCCATAGTGAAATAAAGTCCCAAGCAGACTTTTCAGGCCCCTGATTCCAAGCCTTAGATCCCAGATGGCATTTCTAGATCCACACTGGGCCAGAAGGGAACCCACTGCTCTGAAAGAAAGAACCTAGACCTGGAAGGATTCTCCACCTGCTAACTAAAGAGCGCTGGAGCTTTGAGTAAAGATCAGAGGTAGCCAGACAATAGTAACTATAGGTTTGGGGTGAGATTGGGCCAGCTTCAGGTGTGATCTGGTGCAGTCCCAGGTGTGTTCACCACCAGAGAGGGACCATGTTACTCCTTCTCCAACTCCAGCAGTCCAGCACAGAAAGTGAGAAAAGCTAGTGAGAGACTTTGCCTGGTAATGCAGGGAATTCTCCTGTATCTTATCCAGACCACCAAGGCAGTACCACTAGGAGTCTGCATGGGCTTGGGGCAGCCCCAGTGTTGATATGGCTGCAATGACTGAGGTCTTAGACTATAACATTCAGTTCCCTCTGAATATCTGGAAAACCTTCTCACAAAAGATGTGTTCAAACAAGCACAGACTGCAAAGATTAGAATAAATGCCTAAATTTTCAATGCCTAAATTTTCAATGCCCAGACATTGAATATCCATAAGCATCAAGAACATCTAGGAAAACATGATTTCACCAAATGAACTAAATAAAGCACTAGTGACCAATTCTGGGGTGATGAGGTTTGTAACCTTTCAGACAAAGAATCCAGAACAGCTGTACTGAAGAAACTTAATGAACTTCAAGACAAAGAAATGTAACAGAGACTTAAATAATAATTTAAAAAATCAAGCAGAAATTCTGGAGCTGAACATTCAACTGACAAGCTGAGAAATGCCACAAGTCTCTCAACAGCATAACTGACCAAGCAGAAGAAAGAATTGGTGAACTTGAAGACAGCCTAATTGAAAATACACAGTCAGAAAAAAGCAAACAGGTTAAATAAGAATGAAACACACCCTCAAGATCTAGAAAATAGCCCTAATTGCCCCAGTGAAAATCTAAGAGTAAATGCCTTAAAGAGGAGGTAGAGTGAGAGACTGGGGTAAAAAGTTTATTCAGAGAAATAATAATATAAAACATTCCAAACCTAGAGAAAGATAGCAATATCATGTATAAGAAGGTCATAGAATAGCAAGCAGATTTAACCCAAACAAGACTATTTCAAGACATTTAATAATCATGCTCCAAAGGTCACAGATAACGAGAAGGTCCTAGGGAAGTAAGAAAAAAAAGAACAAAATAACATGTAAAAGAGCTCCAATCTGCTGGCAGCAGACTTTTCGATGGAAACCTTACTGGCAGGTAGAAAATGGCATGACATATTCAGAGTGCTGAAGGAAATTACATCCTATAATAATATCCTTCATACATGAAGAAGAAATAAAGACTTTCCCAGAGAAACAAAAGCCGAAGGATTTCATCAACCCCAGACCTGTCCTATAAGAAATGTTAGAAGGAGTCTTTTAATCTGAAATGAAGGATGTTAATGAACAATAAGAAATTGTTTGAAGGTATACAAATCACTGATAATAGTAAGCACACAAATACAGATACTCTATTACTATAATTGTAGTGTATAAACCACTTGTATCTTGAGTAGGAAGACTAAAGGACAACACTGTCAAAAATAATAATTACAACAACTTTTGAGATATAGTATAAAAATAAATGGAAATGACAAGAAGTAAAAAAATAGGGGAAGTGGAATTTAGATGGAGAGTTTCTTTTAGGTTTCTCATTGCTTATTTCTTTTTTTTTTTGTAGGAAAGGTTAAATTGTCATATGTTTAAAATAATTTATTATAATTTTTTTTGCAAGATTCATAGCAACCTCAAATCAAAAAACCCACAAGAGATACATAAAAAATAAAAAGCAAGAGATTAAAACACACTACCAGAGAAAATCACTTCTACACAAAGGAAGATAAGAAGAAAGGTAGGAATAAAGAAAGAGAAGAACACAAAAATAACCAGAAATCAATTAACATGGCAACAGTAAGTCCTTTCCTACCAATAAGACACAGAGGGGCTAAATGGATGCAAAAACGAGACCCAGCTGTCTATTATCTGCAAGGAGCCAACTTCACCTGTAAGGGCACACAGACAGAAAAGAAAAAGAAAAAGATATTCAATGCAAATGCAAAACCAAAAGGATCAGAAGTAGTTATACTTCTGTCAGATAAAAAAGATTTCAAGGTGGAGCAAGATGGCAGCTGAATAACAGCTTCCCTGCAACTGGGCACAGTGATAAGACTCCAGGCATCTCTGGCTGGTGGAATCTGCCTATAATCATCCCTTTGAGGATACAGGGAGTCAGCAAGGGACTTATGGACCCCAAGAGGAGGACAAAAACAGTGAAAAACTGGCAAGTGGTTGCATGTGTGTTTGATCGACCTAATCCTGCCAGCAGCTGTAAGTACAAGCAGCAGTGAGACTGCAAACCAGAAAGGCCTTACCTGTGAACTGTTTTGGTGTTTTCAAACTTGGCACTCAATTTTATCTGCCTTGGGGAGAGCTTGAGCAGGAGTGTGGAGAACTTTTGGCATTGTCTAGGGCCCCAGAACGAGCCGCTGAGCTGGATGGAGCTAATAGTGTTCGGCTGTGGGCCTCAGGGAGCCATTGTGAGAGAACTGCCCCAGCCAGCTCCATCCTCAAGTGTTGTAAGCAAGGATGGGGCAGGACCTAGTAACCTAGTGACTGAGCAGCCTAAATGTGGGGACTGAGCTGCCTTACAGCCTTAACCCTCAGGGGCAGAGTGAGACTGGTTTTGGCACACTGGAGCCTGGGGCTGTTGCCCTGGATAGAGTGCCCTGGCATCACAGCTCATAGCAACCTCAAACTCCTGGGCTTGGCACCACCCGGACCTCCATAAGAGCTGCGTCATGACCCTTGAACCGCAATCTGTGCCCACCAGGCCTCTGCATGCCCTGACCAGAAACTGCGGGAGCCACACAACCCTGCATCCTCCCTCCTGTACCCTCCCTCCCTTCACACTGGCCCACTTGTCTGGCCAGGGACTCTGGTAGCTGCGTGCCCTCCAGAGCCCTCCAAGCCTCTGCATGGAGTCATGCTCCTCTCCAGAGACTTCTGGAGACTTGGGCATTCAGTGCCAAAGTCACTAGGCTCCTGGCACTGGAGGAACCGTGTGCACCACCTCCCGCCCTGTTGCTAGATCTGTGTGTGTCACACTCTGGAGATGTTTCTACAACCAGAGCTCCATGGCTGGGGCAGCCCCAGAAAAACTACACAGGGTCACTCCCTACAAAGATCCAGCAACAATAGAGCGATCCCGCTGGGGTAAAATCTTAGAGAGACGCCTCCCCAACTCTGAGGACAGCCACAGGCAACAGTGAAAAACAATCATGAGGTAAAATCAACAGAAAAACTCTGGCAATGTAAATAATCAGAGTAGATCAACTCCCTCAAGGATCAATGGGGCAGACACAGCACAGGATCCCATGCACACAAGATATCAGGAATCGAATTCAGAATCTGGATAGCAAATAAGATCAAATTAGAATTCCAAGCAGTAACCCAAAAGATATCTCAAGAATTCAATGAATTATAAGACCAAATGACCAAAGATTTTGACACATTGAGACAAGAAGTTGCAGCCCTCAAAGATCTGAGAAACACAGTAGAATCCCTCAGTAACAGAATGGAGGAAGCAGAAGAAAGAAATTCTGACATTGAAGACACAGCTTTTGAATGCTCCCAAACTCTCAAAGAGGAAGTAAATGGAGGGCAAAAACAGATCACTCTCTCAGAGAACTCTGGGATAATTTGAGGAAAACCAACATTCGTCTTATAGGGATCCCCAAAAGCGAAGAAGTGGCTTCACAAGGCACAGAGTCTCTTCTCCATGAGATTATGAAGGAGAACTTTCCTGACATGCCAAGAGATTCTGAAATTCAGATACCAGACAGTTTCAGAACTACAGCACAACTCAACCCGAATAAGACATCCCCCAGACACATCATAATCAATTTCACTAAAGTTAATAGGAAGGAGAAAATTCTGAAAGCAGCCAGACGAAAGAAAACCATTACCTACAAGGGCAAGAATATTAGAATAACTGCAGATCTCTCTGCTAAAACCTTTCAGGCTAGAAGAGGATGGTCATTGACTTTTAATGTCCTAAAACAAAATAACTTTCAACCTAGGATCCTGTACCCAGCTAAACTGAGTTTCATTTATGATGAAGAAATTAAATACTTCAGTGACATTCACATGTTGAAGAAATTTGCCATAACTAAACCAGCTCTCCAGGATATTCTCAGACCTACCCTCCATAAAGACCACGTAATCCTCCACCACAAAAGTAAACCCACCCAAAATATTTTGATCAAATTCCAACTTCCACAGTTGCAAAAGGATTAAAAATGTCCACTGGACTCTTGAAAGGCTTATCAATACTCTCAATTAATGTGAATGGTTTAAATTGTCCTCTAAAGAGGCACAGGTTGGCTGACTGGATACAAAAACTCAAGCCAGATATCTGCTGCATCCAAGAATCGCATCTTACATTAAAAGACAAATAT
>CAUYPK010002863.1:0-26279 GCA_963574355.1 Loris lydekkerianus
GGGGGGGGGGGGGGGGGGGGGGGGGGGGGGGGGGGGGGGGGGGGGGGGGGCGGGCCGCGCCCGCCGGCCCCCCCCCCCCCCCGCCCCCGCCCCCCCCCCCCCCCCCCCCCCCCCCCCCCCCCCCCGCCCCCCCCCCCCCCCCCCCCCCCCCAGGGCCTGTTGCTCAAAGGAGTAGGGCGCCGGCCCCATACGCCAGAGGTGGTGGGTTCAAAACCCAGCCCTGGCCAAAAACTGCAAAAACAAACAAACAAACAAACAAACAAACAAAACAAAACACTAAAGCAAGGGAAAACCAAAGAAAATTCATGGGCCCAGTATTTACTAACATAAGGGGTAAAAGTGGGCTCACTTATACATATAGAGATTATAGATAGAAAAAGGAAGCCACTGAAATTCTGACTCTAGAATTATAGTAATCGCCAGGTAAAATTATATTCACATGAATAAACCTCTAGGGTACACAGCCCATATGCAGGACTTTACCCAGAAAATTGAACTTTACAGATCCCTGGTGGGCTCTGTTCTGTCTTCTGACAGGCTCACCAGGCTACTGGGAAGATCAAGTAATATTACTAGGGGGGTAAATGCTTTTAAGAGTAAAGAATGACAGGCCAGGTGAGGCTGGGCAATTATTCCCCTGACGAACAACCCCCTAGCTTTCTGAGGCATAGCTGGATACTGGCTTCCCCTCCCAGCCCACCGCTCCTGACATCCTCCTGGTTCCTTCTCCTCACTGAGACCTGGTCCCTTGGCCTCATGTCACCCATTTCTCCTATTGTACATTCATTTTCACTGCCACAACTCTGCCTGCTAGGACAGTGGCTGTTAAAAATTGTCTGGAGCTATTTTCTGACCAATGTTTCTTACTCTGTCTCTAAATGCTTCAGGGACATTTCCAAAGTGATGGCTTGACAGAATATCAAAAACTGTAATGAAATCTCAGCTCTCAATCTAGTTAATCTTCCTAATTTCTCAGCCTTGACCAAAAGCACCAATCTTTCTCCTTGCTCCAAACCTTGTATAATTCCTGAACATTGTTCTTAAGCCCATCAGGCACCAAGTACAGAAAACGTTTCATTCCAAATCTCTCTCACACAGCTTTCTCCTCTCCCTTTCCTTGGTCACTACCCTAGTCCTGGCTGGGTAGTGTCACCTCATGGCTGGATTATTATAATCGCCTCTGAATAACACCTCAGCAGCTACCCTTCCAGGGCCAAGCAAACTTCTGTAAGCATAGCCATGTCCTCCCTTTCTTCTCAACATTTACCTATTCCAAAACTTTCAACAGCGCCTACCACCTACACACTCCACTGCCCAGCAGTCACTCCCTCTATATTTGATCCCTCCTCCCTGACGGACTGTACTTTTTAGCACATAACTTTTGCTCTCATCTCCCTTACTTATTACTTCTCCCTTACTTCCTGCAAGATAAACCCATTTCATCCTTCAAGGCCCATTTGGTTCCCATCTGTTCGAGGGAATCTTTCCCAACTACCCCAGAATTCACTCTCCTCCTGAGCCCATGGCATTTAGAATCCCATGTCACTCCCATTCAGATTTGCCTTTGCACGGTTTGATTCTATTGTAGGAATGTTAGTGTTGGCTCTCCAGGCAGGGGAGAACAAGCTTCCAGAGGGCAGTATCCAGAATTTACATTTCCTCGTTCTAATTATCTTCTGTGCCTATCATAATGGCTGTCCTTACTGGGACTTGAAAAAACTACTGTATTAATTTTGATTAGTCGTCAGTAGGCCCCACTCAGGAAGATGTAGGTAGTTATTTAAAAGGGAGCTAAGTATTACTTTTGTTTGTGATTTGCTTTTCAAATCTCTTCAGTTCCCTGAGATAATTCCAGCCTTAGGTAGTGAGGCGCTAAGGTGGTTCTTGGCTAGTGTGCAGAAGCACCCAACTCTTCTTTGTGACTAAGCATCATTACCCACAGTATTCCACTCCCGGTGCCAGCTTCCTTCTCATATACATTTAGAGCCAAGGATGTTCAGGGAGAATGAGAAGATCCTGACCTAAAGTCAGTGGTGTGACATTCACAGCTCATCTGTCCTTACAAGTCAGCTGACAATGAAAAAGCAGCCTGTTAATTTATTGCAGACATTTTGTCCTAAATTTTGTTTAAGGGGGCAACAACAGATTTAGGCAGTCAATTAAAAAAAAGATTTCTGCATGGCTTTACTTAGCAGTTCATTCTCTTGCTCATACACAAACCAGTCCACCTGGGGGAAGGAGGGGTATCAAGAAACAGGGGAAAGAAAGCTCTCCTGGTTTCCAGAAGCCGATGAGTTCCTGCTGCCACAGAGTGGTGGTTCTGCCTTTGATGCGACTATAAACCAAAAAGGTGAGAGCAGGGTTTATGGGTGGGCTGGAAACTTAACACACCCGAGTGAAGGGAATTTCAGAAGTTAAGTTTTCCACTTACATGTATTTTCAAGAAGTAGTTCCCCAGAAAAAGCAGTTACTAATGAGAGTAAGCTAAAATGAGAAGAGGAAATATAGTGCTCAAATATTCCTCCAGGACAATTCATTTTAGGTTTTTAAGCAGCCTCCTAGGATTCCAAAATTCCAAATGAGGATAGCTCTTTTCGTCTGTCTGTTACGGAAACACACTCATAGTACCTATCACGCCTTTGTATTACATTTAGACAGAGGGAACAAATGAGACTTCTGGCTAGAACTTGCAGAATATATGAACAAGTCCTACTATGATAAACAAGCCAGGCACGGTGGCTCACACCGTAATTCCAGCACTCTGGGAGGCCGAGGCAGGTTGGACTGCCCTAGCTCTGGAGTTTGAGACCAGTCTGAGCAAGAGTGAGATCCTACCCCCCTACTAAAAATAGAAAACACTAGTTGTGTTGTGTAATGCCTGTAGTCCCAGCTGCTCAAGACGCTGAGGCAAGAGAATTGTTCAAGCCTAAGAATTTGAGGTTGCTGTGAGCTATAAAGCCATGGCATTCTACCCTGGGAGATAGAGTGAGATTCTGTCATTCATTCATTGATAGATAGATAGACAGATAAAAATAAAATAAAAAAAATACAGTTGTCAGCATCCTTTTCGATTCACTTGTGCAAGTTTTATTAGGTCATTTCAAAAGTTTTGTCCGTTTTTATGAGTCTACTTTAAACTATAATATCTCAGTGAATATTTACTCAATTTAATCGAAATAAGCGCCATTTGAATCAGTGCACTTTTGCCAATGTAACACAAGTCGATTAATTCCGTCGGCATAAAAATTGGGTGCTCGGGGTTTGATGAAGTCAACGAAGGCCGTTTTTGCTAGGCCCTGATTGGCAAAGGTTCTACTGGTGAGAAAGTTATCGAAGTGCTTAAAAAGATGGTAGTTGGTTGGCGAGAGGTCTGGGGAGTATGGTGGGTGGGGCAGAACTTCGACGCTCAATTCCTTTAATTTTCGGACGGTGATTTGTGAGACGTGCGGCCGGGCGTTGTCGTGGAGCAGGATCGGATCTCTTCTGTTGACCAGTGCTGGCTGCTGCTGACACAGTTTTCGTTACATCTCATCGATTTCCTCACAATAGGACTCTGCTGTGATGGTTTGGCCTGGTTGCAGAAAGTTATAGTGAATCACACCAGCCGCTGATCACCATACAGTAACCGTGATCTTTTTTTGGTGGGGTTTCGCCTTTGGGAAGAGCCTGGGTGGCTCATCGGTGTCCAACCACTGTCCTGAACGTTTCCTATTGTCATAGAGAATCCACTCTTCATCACACGTGACGATCCAATCCAAAAAAGGATCGTTTTGGTTGCGCAAAAGCAATAAAGAGCAAACCTCGAAACGTGACAATTTCTGTCGATCGTTTAAATCGTGGGGCACCCACTTTTCGAGCTTTTTGACCTTTCCAATACGTTTTAAACCATCAAAAACCACATGGGAGCTGACATCCAGTTCTTCCGCCATCCCACGCACCGTTTGTGATGGGTCAGTCTCCACCAGGGTCCTCAAATCCTCGTCCTGGATTACTCTAGATCGACCACTTCGGGGCTCATCTTCGAGGCTAAAATTTCCAGAACGAAATTTCGTAAACCAATGTCAAACAGTACGTTCATTAACACTATCATTGCCAAATGCCTGGTTAATTTTTTGGGCTGTTTCGGCAGCGCTTTGGTTCAATTTGAATTCGTAGAGAAAAATTGGCCGAAAATAGCTTAATGACATCATATAGTAATAGGCTGAAAAGAATAAAAAAAATTAAAAGTAGAAAAAATGAACAGCAACAATGTATAGAGTACAAAATTCTCCATCGATCAGTATATACCACGACATAGTAGAATAAATATTTATTGCATTATGGAGCTACAAAAACACATGACATTAAAACAGACAAAACGTTTGAAACATCCTAATATTTGGATTTTCTTCCACCTCTGGCACTCCTGAGGCAAGAAGATCAATCACTCTTTTTCCTCATCCTCAGCCTACCGAACTTGAAGACTTTTATGATGATTTGCTTTTCTACTAAAAATGACTAAACATATTTTCTCTTCCTTATGATTTTCTTTCTTTCTTTGCTTTTTTTTTTTTTTTTTAAGAGACAGGGGTCTCACTCTTGCTTGGGCTGTTCTTGAACTCCTGAGCTCAAGCAGTTCACCAACCCTGGCCTCCCAGACTGCTAAGGTTACAGGTGTGAGTCTCTGTGCCCAGACCCTTATGATTTTCTTAACAACGTTTTCTTTTTTTCTAGCTAACTTTGCTGTAAGAACATGGTGTATAATACATATAAAATACAAAATATCTGCTAACTGTTTGTGACATTGGTAAGGCTTCTGATCAACCCTAGGCTATGAGTAGCTAAGTTTGGAGAGAGTCAAAGTTGTATGTAGATTCTCAACTTTGAGGGAGGTTGGCATCTCTGACCCGCATGTTGTCCCAGGGTCAACTGTAAATTGATGAATTTTAACTCAAAGAGGTGAATTTCTGAGGCCAAGAAGCTAAAAGATGCAAAAGAGATGCCAAGAGATACACCTATGCTTCACAAATGGAAAAAAAAACCAAAAACAAGATTGCTTATGAATCCTCATAACAAGTACTTATAAGACAGGTCCATACTTAGTTCTATAGAATCTCAATATTGCTTACAAAATTCCTGAATTTATACAGAAATAGGATAGCAATTTTTTTTTAACATACTGCACTATCTATAATGGGAATCTGATTTCAAGTAAATGTGTCACCCTTTAAGTTGACTAAATACATCAACCTAAGGGTGGTGCCTGTGGCTCAAAGGAGTAGGGTGCTGACCCCATATGCCGGAGGTGGTGGGTTCAAACCCAGCCCTGGCCAAAAACAGCAAAAAACAAAACAAAACAAAACAAAAAAAAAACACCATCAACCTATTTGATGAAAACTCCCTTTCTATCCCTGCATCCCAGCTGAGTACAGAAACGATCTTCCGGGGGAAGAGGTCTTTCTACCACGAGATGAGTGGCAAAACAGAGGCAAATTTCTGAAAAAATGCAGATAATTTTCAATATGCTTTGTTTTTGTAAGACAAGCCACAACCAGACACTATTTATTTTCATTTTAAATTATATATAATGTTAATAATTTATATATAATTGTATTTACTACCTTTTAAAGATTAACAGAAGCTTTAAAATGAATTATCAAAATACACTTTTTTTTTTTATTTTGAAAGATGTTCGTTTGTTTGTTTGTTTTTGAGACAGGGTCTTGCTCTGTTGCCCAGGCTAGAGTGCAGTGGTGTTATCATAGATCACTGCAACCTCAAACTCCTGGGCTCAGATGATCCACCTGCCTCAACCTCTCAAGCAGTTGGGACTACAGGCATACATCCCACTAATTATTCTATTTTTTGTAAAGACAGGGTCTCACCAAGTTGCTTAGGCTGGTCACAAACTCCTATCCTTATCCTTTAACCTCAGCCTCCCAAAGTGCTAGGATTACAGGCATAAGCCACTGCACCCAGCCTGTTTTCAAGTTTCAATATATCAAATATCTGTAGTGATCATGTTATTAGAGCTAAAAGTCAGGACACTACCTGATGTAAGTTCTGACAAAAATTGACATTCTGGTTCAAAAGTATTTGAAATGAGGACCATGCTCCAGAAGTCTAGATATATTACCATTGCACTGATAGTTCAAACAGGATTGCACGAGAGAATAGAGATGCTATATTTATTCCACTGATCTCATTTATGGATGTTAGCTGCGAAGTGTCTTGGGTTCTTAGAGGCAAAGGTTAGTAGAATGTAATTACAAATCTAAGAGAATGTCAATGACATTGATGGAAATACACAGCTGACGACCCTAGAAGTGAGAATCCGTGATTAGAAATTATTAATTGTAGCAAAGGAAGAGAAAATATTAGATCCAGATCTCGAATACTCCATCAATCTTGATACTATAAACAAATCTTCTGATGCAAAGGGCTAATCTTTTCTTTTTCATAACCATAATTTCCCATGTAAGTCCCAAGAGTCAATAATTCCATTTTAGAAAAGTTGCCCTTCTTTTGAGGTTGCTTTAGATCTTATGCCAAAGGGAAGTAATTTATTTAGCAGAAGCTGTGGGTTCTAAACAATGATTTGTGGAAATGTTATCAAACGAAATAAATTACCTTAATTTATCCATCAATAAAGCAGTATTAAGACACTAAGAATTCACTTCCGAATAAATTCTTAAGGTAATGGAAACCAGTTTGAGGTTTTCTTTTTTTCTTCCCTGTGAGCCCATGCTACTCAATACTTATATAGAACAGCTTTGATCTTTTGAAAATATTCCTCAAGAAAACAGATAGCTCTCTCAGTTTTTTATTGCCCTAATTACATCAACTTTCTTCTTGGTTAATTTAATCTAAGGCAATAAATAATTACCCTTACCCCTTTGTTTTCTTTATTTAATTTCAAAATATTAAGGAGATACAAATGTTTTTGTTACATGGATACATAGTATATGATGCTTGAGCCAAGGATTTCAGTGTGCCTGGTACCAAAATAGTACTCACTGTATCCAATAGGTGAGTTTTTATTCCTCACCAGCCTTCCACCGTCCCCACCTTCTGGGGGTCCCATGTCCTTTACATTTCTTTGTGCTCATGTGTACCCATTGTTCAGCTCCCACTTATTAGTGAGAACATGTGATACTTGTTTTCCATTTCTGAGATACTTCTCTTAAAATAATGGTCTCTATTTCCACCCAATTTGCTGCAAAAGATGTGATTTCATTTCTCCAAGTAGTACTCCTTTGTATGTGTGTGCCATGTTTTCCTTATCCACTTGTGAACTGAAGGGCACTTAGGTTGATTCCACATCTTTGCAACTGTGAATTATGCTACAGTAAACATTTGAGTGCAGGTGTATATTTGATAAAATTACTTCCTTTCCTTTGAGTAGATACCCAGTAGTAGGATTCATGGTTTGAATTTATTTATTTGAGGAATCTCTGTATGATTTTCCACAGAGATTGTACCAGTTTTCACTACCACAAACAGGATATAAAGGTCCTTTCTCTCTCCATCCACATGAGCATCTATTTTTTGACTTTTTGATAATGGCCATTCTGATTGGGGTAAGGTGGTGTATCATTGTGGATTTAGTTTTTACTTCCCTGATGATTAGGGAGAAGCATTTTCTTCAAATCTTTGTTGGCCATTAGTCTATCTTCTTTCGAAAAACTTCTGTTCATGTCTTTTGCCCATTTTTAAATTTTCTTTTCCTTGCTGATTTGTTTGAGTTCTTTGTAGAGTCCAGGTATTAGCTTTTTGTCAGATGTACAGTGTGTGAATATTTTCTCCCATTCTTGATTGTTGCCTTTGCTATGCACATGATTTTAGTTAATTAAGTTCCATTTATTTATTTTTGGTGCTGCTGTGTTTGCCTTTAGGTCTTAGTCATAAATTCTTTGCCTAGGTTGATGTCTAGAAGAGTCCCCCTCCCCCTCCAGATTTTCTTCTAGAATTTTTATGGTTTTATGCCTTGCATTTAAAACTTTTATCCGTCTTGAATAAATGTTTGTATATGGGCAAGAGATAGGGATCTTGCTTTATTCTTTGGTGTGACTATCCAATTTTTCCAACACCATTGATTGAAAAGGGCTTCTTTTCCCCAGTGTATGTTGTTTTCTGATTAATTGAAGATCAGTTGGCTGTAATTATATGATTTTATTTCTGGGTTCTCTATTCGCTATTCCCTTGGTCAATGTCTTTATTTTTACATCAGCACCAGGCTATTTTAGTTACTGTACACTTGTAGTACAATTTGAAGTCAGGTAGTGGGATGCCCCCAGATTTGTTCTTTTTTCCTAAGATTGCTTTGGCTATATAGGCTGTCTTGGTTGGTTCCAAACGAAACTTAAAATTATTTTGGCTATATAGGCTGTCTTGGTTGGTTACTTGTTGGTTCCAAATGAAACTTAGAATTATTTTCTCTCAATCTGTGAAATATGATAATGATATGTTGATAGAGATTGCATTGAATCTATAAAGCACATTGGGTAGTATGAACATTTTTGAAAGGTCAATTCTACCAATTCATGAGTAAAGGGTGGTTTTGCATTTGTCTGTGTCATCTATGATTTCTTCCGTCAGTGTTCTGTAGGTCTTCTTGTAGAGATTTTTAACCTCTTTGGTTAAGTAAGTGCCTGGGTATTTTCTTTTCTTTGTAGCTACTGTGAATGGTATTGAGTTCTTCATTTGATTCTCAGCTTGACTATTATTAATATATAGATATGCTACTGATTTGTGTACATTGATTTTGTAACATGAGACATTGCTGAATTTATTTATCAATTCTAGGAGACTTTTAGTGGAGTCTTTAGTGTTTTCTAGATACAAGATCATATCATTAGTAAACGTGGATAGTTTGACCACCTCTTTCCTTATGTGTATGCCCTTTATTTCTCTCCCTTACGTGACTGCTCTGGCTAAGACTTTGAGTACTGTGTTGAATAAACATGGTAACTGTTGGGGTCCACCTCAAGAGCAAGGTCCGCTAAAACCTGTGGAAACTGACAGCAATCAACTGAAGAAATACGGAGTTAGAAACAACAGTAAAGAAAGAGACATGAGACATAGAGTAGAATTAAAGGTGGGAGCTCAGGGGTCTATTGTCCCTGGTGGGCTTCTGGCAATGTCCCAGAGTATTTGCTGCACTCTGATTTTATTGAAGTCTATTTGCCCAGAGGGTAAGATGTGGAAGGGAACAGAGACGCCAGCAGTTTCTCTGATTAAGCATATCAGCTCCTATTGTTATCATTATTAACATTAAGGGTGGCCTTCAATAATCTGAAATCTGAGCCTTGTATTGGAAGAGCCTCCTGCTTGAGATCACACACACAGATTTCTAGGGAGGTGTTGAATTCCTGGAGTAAAATGTTAATCTCCTCTGAGGAATCAGTAGGAGGGAGGCATTTTCTTCCCATCACCACCACAGAGGATTTTACTCTGGATAAGGGACACAAGCTCTTCACCCATATCTCAGGGCTCCAGAGCTGCTCCATTAATCTCTGCCCCAGGCAAATGCAAATCTCCATAAGGGGTGTCTGCTTTGCCTGTTTAATGGGCAGGAAACGCCCTAGAAGATGTATCTTTTCTAGGACTTGCCATAATCTCTTCTATGGCCATTATTTTCCTCAGAGTGCTCACAGACCCAGCAGGGTATTTGTAAACTGTATCCCCAACAGGCTAGAATTTCAGAAAAGGCAAGAAGCTTGCTAGCAATGGCCAGCTTAAACGTAAATAAAATGACTTTTCTTTGTTCCAACTCAATCAGCTTACTTTTTTAATTTTCCTCTTTTTCTGGGGGTGCTTTCCTTTGCCAAGAATGGGGTCTTCGGTCCCCATTCTCCCAGCAGGTAACAGTGGACACCCTTGTCTTGTTTCAGTTGTCAGGAGAATGCTTTCAACTTTCCCCCCATTCAATATGATGTTCGTTATGGGTTTGTCAGGTATGGTTTTTATAATTTTGTAGTATGTTCCTTTTACAGCTGGCTTCCTGAGGATTTTTATCATGAAAGGGTGCTGGATTTTATCAAATGCTTTTCCTGCATATTTGAGATAATCATATGCTCTTTGTTTTTGTTTCTGTTTATGTGATAAATAACGTTTATTGATTTACATATATTGAACTATCCTTGCATCCCTGGGACGAAACTCACCTGATCTTGGTAAATTATCTTTTTGATGTGATGTTGAATTTGGTTTCCTAGTATTTTGTTGAGGACTTTTGGATCTTTATTCATAAGGGATATTGCTTGTAATTTTCTTTGTTCAATTTTCAATTTTCTGTGTCTTTTCCTGGCCTTGGTATCAAGGTGATACTGGCTTTGTAGAATGAGTCAGGGACAATTCCCTCATCAGTTATGGAATAATATTTTTAGGGTAGATGGCAGTTCTTTGTAGGTCTGGTAGAATTTGGCTGTGAATAATTCTGGTCCAGAGTTTTTGTTGCTGTTGTTGATAAATTTTTGTATTACTGCTTCAATGTCATTGTTAATTATTAGTCTGTTCAGGATTTCTGTTTTTTCCTGATTCAGTCCTGAGAGGTTGTGTGTTCCAGGAATTTATCCATTTCCTCTAGGTTTCCTAATCTGTGTGCCTTGAGTTTTTCGTAGTATTCATGGATGATTAAATTTGAATTTTTGTGGTATTTATTTGAGTTCTTTCTCTTCTACCTCTGACTAGTGACTTTGTTTTCTATTGATTTTGTTTATCTTTTCAAAGAGCCAATTTTTTTCTTTGATTTTTGATTGTTTTTCTCTTACCCTTTTTATTTTTTTAATCCTTTCTTCCTTCCTTAATTTCTCTTTCTTGGTAGAGTGCCATGGCATCATAGCTCCCAGCAACCTCCAACTCTTGGGCTCAAGTGATCCTCTTGCCTCAGTTTTTCTATTTTTAATAGAGACAGGGTCATGCACTTGCCCAGGCTGGTCTCGAACTCGTGAGCTCAAGCAATCCACTGCTTCATCCTCCCAGAGTGCTAGGATTACAGGCATGAGTCCCTGTGCCTAGCCATTACCCTTTTTAAATGACTAATTTTACACATATATTTTCTCTCGGTGAAATTTTATTTCAATGACATTAAAGCAATAATACAAAAATTTATCAACAAGAACAACAACAAAAACCCTGGACCAGATGCGCTTTTCATGTGCATCTATTGTAGTAAACACTATTGATGCTTATGAAAATTAAGCAAGAATAAAAAAATCTTAAATCAAGGGAAAGAAAAAAATATAAAATAAAGATTATGCTAGAGGAATAAAATCTACATGAAATGAGTAAAATCCAGACCTAATTGAAATGTGTTAGTGGTATCTGCAGCCTCCCCAGTAATCACTCTGCTCTGTACCTACAGGCTTCACATCAAGTAATTCCTTTTTTTTAGATTATCTGAATGTAACCCTTTACCCCATTTCCACTTGTCCCCTTTGTTTTGTGATGACCTCCACCACTTCTGCCACTTCCCCGCCCTTCTCCTGGCCTTCTCATGAGTTATGCACCCATAAGCCTTTTGCACACCACAGTTACAACATCTACTATAAATAATTCTGATTTTCTTTCTTTACCAATATATTGTAGTTTTCTTTAAGAGAAATAGAGATGATGTCTTATTTTTTCTTTGTATCTGCAGCCTAGCACAGTGTCTATTGTGTGATGGCAATGAAGTGCTGGATGGATGAATATTGAATAAACCTTAATGTCTTGGTGTACTGTTGCTTAGTATGTTCATTAATTGCGAGGTAATAGAATTATTTAAAGCCACAGCTACTGCCTCCCAGGTTTAAGAAGATAATCAAATCCTGGAATTGGTTTACAATATGATTGATTCTTTTGCACTATATTGTATTTATCTGATTTTGACTTATCTCCAATTATGTTATTTTATGACTTTACATTTTAAAATCTCAACTCATGTAGATGACATATGCAAAAATTAAGAGGGCTTAAAAACTAGAGCTTAGTATTCAAATCAGAGCTTTGCACCAAATTGGCTAAGCCTATAAAACTGAAAATTAATTCCAAAGTCCTTTCTATTCTATTCTTTAAACTGGCCAGCCTCCCTGTCCTACTCAACACCCTGGCCTAGCACCTGGCCCTTGAATTGGCCATACCTATGCATGAGGCCCTATGATACTGTCCATCCTATAAAATCTCACTTCCTGAATGCTTCCTGACCTCCTCTGACAACATCACTAGTGAATAGTTTTATGATTTTTTTTTTCTTTTTTGGATCTAATATTCAAGGTAACTTTTCTGGTTCTCACTGCATTCATTAATTAATTAATATGTCTGTTGATGTATATTTCCAGATGCTTTAGGTAATATCCTCCCCAATTCTGGTCTAACCCTTAGCATTCTGTCTTATGTGGCCTGAGGTCTCCATCAACTTGGTCTGATTTTCACAGACTCCAAGATCTCTTAGAAATTGCATCTGCACTCCTCTGGTTCAAGTCCACCATTGCTTACCTTAATCTACTCCTTTATTATCTAATCCCTGGTTTGTCACAAATCATAATGTTGTTTCTTTTCTTTTTTGTTAACCAACCCATTGCTCTACATTAAAAGCAGATTAACAATGTAGGAAGACAGTTTTGTTAATGTCACTTTCATAGAAATTTTTCAATGGCTCCATTGCCTGTGAAAGAAAGTTCATATGGCCCAGCATGGTGGCTCACCGGGAGGCCAAAGCAGGCTGATCCCTTGCACTCAGGAATCTGAGACGAACCTAACCAAGAGAGAGACCCTATCTCTACTAAAAATAGAAAAATTAACCAGGTGTTGTAGTGGGCGCCTGTAATCCCAGCTACCTGGGAGGCTGAGGCAGGAGAATCACTTGGACCCAGGAGTGTGAGATTGAGCAAGGCTGAGGCTCTGGCAGTCTAGCCTGGCCAACAAAATGAGACTCTCTCAAAGAAAGAAAGAAAGAAGAGAGAGAAGAAGGAAGGAAGGAAGGAAGGAAGGAAGGAAGGAAGGAAGGAAGGAAGTTAGTTCATATCATTTACAGAAAGAAAGAAAAAGAGAGAGAGAGAGAGAGAGAGGGAGAGGGAGAGGAAGGAAGGAAAGAAGGAAGGAAGGGAGGGAGGAGAAAGGAAGAAAGGAAGGAAGGAAGGAAGGAAGGAAGGAAGGAAGGAAGGAAGGAAGGAAAGAAGGAAGGAAGGAAGGAAATTCATATAGTTTACCCTGACATTCAGGGCTCTCCATGAACTGGCCTCAACATATCTTTCTAGCTATATTTCTTAAAACTTTTTTTCACATACTCATAGTCCCTCTCTCCATCATTTGCCTGACAAAACATTCATTGGAAACACTCTATTTCGGGTCTCCAGCCTTGCCTGATTGATGTCACTGCGTTCACCCGATTACAGACTTCAGCCCAGCTAAGCAACCATGACTCTTCCATAGTAGGCTCCTCCTCACTGTTCAGGACAATTTTCTGTACCCTCCCAGCTCTCTTCACACTTCCCTTCCCCTCCTCTACACATGCATTCAGGAAAATGATCTCACCTATGACTCACTGACAGCACACAAGCTCAAAGGGGGATTCATCTCTTTCCACAGCCACATCTAAATGCCTGACGCGTATTTTCACCTGTGTTCTCCTAATTGCTTTTTGTTATAGTGAAGAAAGAGTCCCTCCTACCCTGTATGGTCTCTCTTGTCACTGGTCTCCAGACTATCGTTTCACCTTCCCAGCCATGTCACTTATTTACCTTGTTTCGTGCTTGCACATTACACTCTTCTTTATTAGCTCTTTCCTGTTCAGGAACACTTTGGGGTCTCACAATCTCTGCAGAAACTTCCTTTGATATCTCAACTCAGACCCCTTGTCCCACTCTTACCTTAGAATAAGGCAAACATTTTGAAAAGATTATCTCCACACGTTATCATCACTTCTCTCCCATTTGCTTTTTAATCCATCATATTCTACTTCTTCCCAGCACACTTAGATAATGGTATTCAACTACAAGGGCTCTAATTCAGGTCCCAAACCACTCCCCGCTGTCTGACTTCATGGAAACTTTTCTGTGTTCATCTTACTTGACCTCATGTCCTTATACAACACAGATGACCACACCCTTTCTCTTCACTTACCTCCATTCTTGGCCTATGTCAAACCACATATCCTTAACTTATTGACTGCTTTATTTGTTACTCCTTCTCTAACTTGCTGAATCCTACTCTACAGAAGCCTGACAGATCTTCAGGATGTAGTCCAAGGTCTTTTCTTCTTCCGTATCTTCAGTTTTCCCCTGGATTGTCTGATTCTTGGCCCTAAATATCACCTATAGTCTAATTTCCCCTAAGTTTGTATCTCTAGTCAATCTCTCACTCCCTCGCTGTTAAACTCTAGATTCATATATTTGTAGGTAAACTTTATATTTTCTCTTTTTATCTAACCTTTTGTTACAATCTTGTTCCAACCTGGTCCTCCTCTGTCATCTCCTGCCCCAGGCAATGACACCACCACCTACTTTGTCACTCAAGCTAGATACATTGGTAAAAATAAAAAGTGCAAATTAGGATAAGTACAGTGAAGGAAATAAATGGAGTGCAATGATGTAAAATAATAAGTTGGAGGAGAAGTGGAGAACATCTTAATGAGGTAGGTCAGAAAAATCTCTTTAAGAATTTAATATTTCAATTAAAACACAAAATAAGAGAATGAATCAGACACCTGGAGAGGCAGGGGAAAACCATCATTCTGAAAGGAAATATCAAGGGGAAAATTATTTCAGGAAAACAATATTTTAGTAGTAGTCATAAATCTAGCATCTCTGGAGCAAAATAAATGGGGAGGAAAATAACAGGGGATGAGGGTGTAAAGATAGACTCAATCAATGTAAGCATTTCAGTAGTTCAGGTAAGAGTAGTGTGGCTTCAACTTGAGAGGTGAATTATAGAGAATAGATTTAATCTTTTAAAAAACTGTTTTGATTTTTATTGTGGAAAAATATCTAACATTAGATTTATCATTTTAACTATCTGTATATGTACAAACCAGTGGTATTAAATATGTTAGCAAAGTTGTGTAACCATCACCACTATGGATAGCCAAAACTTTATTATCCCCAACAATAATGCTGTACCCCCATTAAACAATAACTCCCTCTTCCTTCCAGCCCCTGGTTACCTCTATTCTACTCTCTGGTTCGATGAAATTGTCTGTTATAATTGTCTTTATATATAAGGGGAGTCATACAGTCTTTGCCTTTATATATCTGGCTCATTGCAGTAGATGCAATGTTTTGAAGGTCCATTCACATTGTGGAAGGTTAAAATGTCATGCTTTTTTATTGGCAAACAATGTCCCATTCCAACTCATATTGTATTTATCTAAGATATATTTAACATTTATTTTGTATGTAGACTTGGTAAAACTCGGTCACGGATTAGATGGTGAAGGAGATGAAGGTATCCAGTATGATTCTTAGGTTTCTAGCTCATGAAAATGAGTAATAGGCAATTGACTTAGTGAAATGAGGAAGGCCAGAGAAGGCTATTCCTTCATCCATATCAAACTGAATTAAAAGTTGCAGCACACTAGATAGAGGGCTATTCCTGAAGGTATGGCCCCCAGATGACTCATAAATGATGGTTATAAGTTAAGCATGTTGAGAGGTTTATATGAGAAAGGGTTGGAAACAGAAGAAAAGAATGAATGAAATGATAGAAGTCATTTGCTGAGAACTTTGTTTTATTCCTTTTGCCTGGAATATCCTCCCTGAATTCTCTCTGTCCCTGTCTAAAATACACCTGACCTTCAAGTCCCAGGTGAAATGCCAGCTCTTCAGATTTCCTTACGCACTTACATAGGGCATTGGCCATCTTTAGCATATTTGCTTCCTGCCGTAGGACTCAGTACTGTTGTCTGGCATAAAGAAGACTGGCAGCAAATGTGAGGGAATGGGAATAAAGTTGTGCCAATTACTAAGCATAAAACAAGCCAAGAGGCTATAAAGAATATTGGCTGCAATAATTCTTATTTGATGATTTTTAATTTAAGTGCTTTGTGTCCTAATTAAGCTGTACCATTATTTGATGTCATTACATTTTTGGAGCAGTGAATAAAGCCCCCAAATTAAAGATTAAAAATCATAAAAACATATTATTTCAAAAGAAGAAGTAGACAATCCTAAAATAATTAAGGGACTGCTGGGTTTTTTGTTTTTTGGTTTTTTTTTTTTTGTTGTTGTTGTTGTTGTTATCATTACCATGTAATTCTGATTACATCAGAAAGAATAATTTCTGGACAGAACTAGCAAAACAGGAAAAATACAGATGTAATTATTTCTCAGGGTGTATGGAACTGGGCTAGTATCTAAGATGCTAGCATTAGTTGAGATGCAACTTGCAAATACCAAATGTTTTAAAATAATCTACGTAAACTCAAAATGTATTTTCATTGTAATGTGAAGTACATACTTGCAAGCATGTATGTAGATTTTGGATATCTAGGTGATGTGCAGAGTATTTTTAATTTTATCTTTCCCAGCTCTAATAGTTTACTTGGCTACCCGGCAGTGTAGTTCTCTAATACTATTTCTAAATGTCCAGTCTTATGAAAGTATGACATTGTTTTATATGATGTTCTAAAGAAAACCTGGATAATTATGGATCTAAGTAAAGTACTCAGAAATCAGTACAATAGTGTGTCAAATGTGCAAATATTTTACTTTTTACAAAAGGCAAGAGTCTGGTTAAATATAAACCCACAGTTCAGGGTTAAGAAGAAAAACATTATAGAGTCGGTTTATGTGAAAATGAAAGAACACAGAAAAGAATGCTCTCCATTGTTTTGAGTGACACAGAATTGGCAGGAATCCAAATGCCATAGGAGGCAAGATTAATATTAAATGTATCTGTCAACATCCTGTTTGAAAATCTCAGCCAGTATCAGAGGTATCTGCAAACATCCAAAGGGGGTTTCGCCTAAGAGTGAGTCACAGTCTCTGTAGCAGAAAGCCCTAAAATAGCAGCATAAGATGTTAAAAGTCAAACAGCACAGTGATCATCTTGTCCAGCTCCCGTGTTTTTCAGATAGGAAAACTGGGACCCAGAAAATTCTCTCTTCTGCTGTCCTGGGAGGCATCGGGTAATAGAGAGAATATGAACTTTGGAAAGTGTAGAATTAGGTTCAGATTGCAGCTCAGTCTCTCAAACAAACTCCTCACCATCTCTGAGCCTCAGTTTCCTCGACTATAATATATGGATTAAAATAGCTACTTTGCAGGGCAGCTGTAAAACTAGGAGTGATATGCAGAAAACATCTGGCACGTTTTATATTAACCTGGATGGAGTGGAAACACAGTCTTCTTAGTAAAGTATCACAAGAATGGAAAAGCAAGAATCCAATGTATTCAATACTAATATTAACAAAGCCAGTAGATGATCTAATACATACTCACATTAGAGGAAATTTCAGTTCAATTCAAGTTGGGGAGGGGGTACTGGGGAGGATTGGTGAGCTACCACTTAATGGGCACAAAGTAAAGGTATATGGCACATCTCTTGGGTGTGGGACATAACTGTAAGAGGGACTTTACCTAACAAATGCAAGCATTGTAACCTAGTTGTTTGCACCCTTACGTTAATTTAAAATTTTTGTCAAAATCTGGCACAAAGAAAATGAACAAATACTAGGTCTTATTGCCCACAGTCCTGAGATTAGTAGAAGAAGGACACTCATTTTGATCCATGTGTATTGTTTTTAATATACCTTTAGAGACCCCTCATCAGTGGATCCCTTCCCAAAAAGGGGGTGAGGGGAAGGATTCTTACACTCTTCTATAAATACTTAGGCTTTTAATAATCTGGAAATAGCAAATGAGTCAGTATTGTCTAAAATGTCAAATGGAACTTACGAATTTTTCCAGAACATCAACCTAGCAAAGGATAGTTCAACACAAAGTGCCAAAATCTAATAACTTGAAAAAACACTTATAATTACCATCAGAGGAACCTTCCTGAATTGAATCTTTCATACTTAAATACGTAGGGATTTGGTGCCAATGTTGCACATATGTTTGCCAAATTAGGTTTTGTAAATTATACAATGGCCTACATGCTGTTTTTTTTTTTTTAATTCAGCAATTAAATCACATTAGATTTATCTAACATTTAAGATAGAAAACAAACATCCAAATCTTTAAAGCCTGAATGAATTATAGCATAGAGATAAAGGAAAATTGCTTTAAACCTTATGATTTATCTCTGTTGAGTGAGATAAAGCTGAACTGTTTACTCACCCTAATTATCTGTCTCTGTTCTATGTGTACACAACATGGAAATACAGGCCCTACTACATATAGGAGAGACTTAATGAACCACAGACAATCTGATTGCTCAGATCTTTTAGTTTCATCTAATTCTAATTTACCTTTATGAATATAGTCATTAGCTGCGACATGTTAAATTAGGACAATTTAAGTTTCTACAACCAGGCATCTGCTTTACTGAAACACCTTTTGAAATGAGTCCAATAGTCCCTTTGAAAATCAATATGAATCTAAGTCTATAAGCAAATGCTCTGTAATTAGCTTCTCCTGGTTACTATTTGGGTTGTTTCCAGGTTTCTGGAGTCACCAATATGGTAACAGAACATAGCTGAGAAAGGTAAGAGTTTCGAACTGGAAAAGATATTAAGGTCACAAATTAGTCAACAGGCTAAATCTCGCCAACCAAAGTGTTTTAATTGTTCCTTAAAGTATTAGCCTGTACTTTACATTAGATATTTGGCCATAGTTTCAACCAGTCAAGAGGTTTCACACTGCCTTCAGGAGCTCCGGTTTCCTTTGAAAACTTGACTAATGGGGCAACACTTGGCCTGAAATCTTGCACGGCAGCCTTTGGTTAATGCTGAACGTTGGTCACCCTTTAAATGCAATGGGTTCTTTCCAGACATCCCATCTCCCATCAGTCCTGAAGGGGTAACAGGCCAGTTCTGCTCACTGACCTCACAGCTCCTGATCTGATCCAAATCCACATTTTATAGATGAGACAAAAACCAATACCCAGATAATCCAAAAGACAGAAGCTAGCTGCAGAACCAGGATCTTCTAGTCAACTATGCCTTTTCCCATTAAAACAGACTTGTGAATTACTCTGCTAGTTCCGCCTTAAGAAATAAATGAGCCCAGAAATACAATCTAGAGCAAGATTTATAAGAAATGAAGTAATTTAGGTAAAAAGTAATACCACTGCAGACAAATTATCACTTGCTACTTAGCTTGATCTTAGAAGAAGAACTAATTATTATCAGGCAAATGGTTTTTAAAAAATCTCTGAATTGGCTTTTCTTGAATCTTGAATGTTAACACAGGCAAGAGTCACTTAGAGAATTAGTGGCATTTAAGTCTTTGGCTTCTTTTTGAAGAAGTTCTAATTCAGTATGTGGATGTTGAGGTGCAGAATTTTGCATTTTTAACGAGTATCATAAGGGATGTTACTTCCACACCTTCAGTTCTGATCTCGAGTGCGAGATCATAATCCTGGTACTCTGTTCCCCTTCATTCAGAGAGTGCAAGTTTTCTTTCTTTCTCTGTGTTTTCTATTTTTCGGTTTATTAAAGAAAATCCCAAAGAACATGTAATGACAGGTGTAGTATTAAGGACCAACCTCCTAAATGTAATTGCTCACCCAGCATATTTTTACATGATGACTTGGTTACTAGTAGGGCAATAGCTTCTCCTTACTCTGTACTGTCTTTGCTCTTTTTTCTAGGAAATGCTATCTTTGAGTTAAAAAATATTTTCTTTCAGAACCAAATCTATCAGAAGTTTTAATAACTTTAGTTTGAAACTTCAAGTCAACTTGTTCTGTATTTCTTCCGTGAAACTTAGGTCTTTGAAATGTCTACACCTTTTAAACAGACTTTTACTACAACCAAGGAAGTAGAATAAATACCGTTACATAGAAGTTCCCTCACATTTGATCATTATTTGATTCCGTTTAATTGAACTAGCTCTGATATCCTATATCAGAATCCATTTAAGTTTATCTTACTTAGAACAATTTTAAAGGGAAAAATTTTAAATTCACCTCAAAAAAAGGAAAAAATTAATCTTTTATATGGCAAAGATTGCCAAAAGGGGGTAGGATTTCTGTCTATATTGAAACATTGCAAAAATAACACTATATTAGAGAAGATAAACGGGAGAAGAAAACTTCATCAAAGCACTGAGTTGGAATCCCAGAAGGATAGTTTTAAATGTCAAAGTTAAGGTTCTCAGGTTATAAGTCCTTATAACAGACTTATAATCCTCCTTATAACAGGAGGATTTTTAATATTATTCAATGGAAAAGAAATATATATTATATATATATATATGCAATAGTACAGTTTTAGAAAAAGTGAACAGTGCATATGTAATATTTTCTTTTCTTTTTTGTTAGTCTTTTTTCCTTTTTTTTAGTTTTTCCCTTAGGAATTAGTGTTTAGAAAGTTTTCTCATTTATTTTTCTTTCTTTCACAATTTTGCACTACAATTGGTGTTCTACTTTATGAAAACACTTGAAAAAAATCATTCAAGAATATGAAAATATTTGAGTACTTTTCAACTTCTAATGTATTTTACTATAAAAGTGACTCTGTAATATTACAATATAAGTTTAGCATGCTGCAGAAGTAATTTATTAACATGATTGTACCCAGTAATTAAGTCTCTCTGTGGTAGCACATAAGAAGTGTAACATGCTGGAGGGTGTAATAGCAGTGGCTTGAATGAATTAAGTGCGTCTTGATGATTAACATTGGAACTTAGGAAATAGATGGCTTAAAAACAACATTGGGGTTGTTTGGATGGCTTGGAAGAGAGCCTACTATGGCCCAAATGTTAGTTAATAGAGAAGAGCTGGTTTAGTGACTTGATTCAGAGTTTCCTATATAATTGAAAGCTCATTTGTAGGTGTAGTGATTAAAGAAAAGGAAAAAGAAAACCTGAAATCATACCCTACTCTGAGCCGCAGTAAGGGGTCCTGTTTTGCAGGTGTGAGGAGGAGGGGGCAGAAAGGAGGCGGGGCTACAGGGAGGTGGGGCTACAGGGGAGGCGTAGACGTGAACACGGAGCAGCAGAGAAGTTTGATTTCATGAAATACCACGATAGAGACATGGCCGACTTCGGGGAGCCCCTCCCTGGCTCTGTGCAGGACACTCTATGCTCAGGTTGTCCTAGAGTGCTGGGGCGGGGGAAGGACAGGGCAGGGAGGTGGAAGGACAGCGGTCACTCTGACTGAAATGGTTCCAGAGTAAATCTGTAGCAATTCCTTAGGACAGAATTACCACTTTCTAAATAACCCTTCTGCCTCTGAGGTGCAGGGATCACATCTAATGGGAGATTTTTTGCTGTGAACAGGGGTCCTTGACCTCAGTTTTGCTTTCTCTGCGGAGCCTGTCCTAGATCTAGAACCTTGGAGAACAGCTGGAGAGTGGGTTTCTTAGCGTTAACTAGCTATTTAGAAAGAAAATAACTTTATGAATGAGGAATTAGTCATATACATGTTTTCATATTTAGTTCCAAATGTTATACAACATTGCTAATTTTAAATTCCAGAGCAAAAGTTAGGAATTATGTCTTTATTTCTGTTTTGCATTTTTTTTCAGGGGGGTGGAGTGGGGACGCTTCTTTTCTGATTAAAAAAAAAAAAAATGCTTTGTCACAGAGGTGAAAAGAGGACCCCCCAAAGCAACTATTCCTTCCAGAGAGAACGCATCCCCTGCTCTGAGGCTATGGACCAAGGTCCCCAGCAGTGCAGGCTGTGTGCACAGTGTTGGCAGAAGAGACGATGTTTGGAGAGTTTCTGGGACGACAGGGGGACAGGCTTCATCCAAAAGCCACAAAGTCAATAAGCCAGAGGGCCAATCCTGAACTTGAGGCGTGTAAACACAGCCTTGCCACTGTCGACCATAAATTCCAAAAGTTGTCATCCTGCTCCGAAAAGAAAAAAAGGATGAGAAAAAGAATCAATGAGAAAAAGAGAGCTGTCCATTTCAACCTGGTCACCCAGCAGAGAATCTGCTGATTGGAAGCTCTTCCCTGGGTTTGTGGAAGCTCCGTGTAGACCCAAGCCTGACCTGACTCTCAGGACCACAGTCACAGTTCGTAGTGTTTTTCGTATTATACTAAATTCTCAAAACAACCTGCACATTAATCTTCAAATATTTACCCAAATACCCTAAAGGTAAAGATGTCCTGTCAGGACAACAATGGGCAGAACAAAGGGGCACAGGCTCTGAATTCTGTGTGGGGTCCCATGTACATTTCCCCTGAATCTTAAGTAATGGCTTCATATTCCCAGAGAAAACTGTCTAGCTGGTTCCCAAAAGCACCTGCATCACAGGTGTTTAGCAACCCGTGTGAATTTATCCGACATTTATCAGAGACACTTTAACATTTACTTTGCATATCCAATTATCAGAAGAAAGAGCAAAGTGTGAAAAGAGTCAGAAAAACAGGGATCTGAATCCCAGCTGGCTAACCTAGCATTTTGGCTGTGCCTCAGTTTTGTCCTTGCTCTAAAACTGTCATAGCATTGTAAGAATTTGTTGAAAAATATATATATGGAAACTTTGAAAAATATATATATGGAAACTCCCAGCACCATGGGTGTCTCTTGCTTTTCCTGGGGATGTCTGCTCCTCTTCGAGGTACTGTGACTATAAAGCAGGGTTGCATCCTAAACGCAAATATGGTGTCAAGTGCAATTGTGTTGATTCTATTTAATATTATCAGTAGGCACAAGAGGGCCCTTAAGGCCAGAGCAGATTCAAGGGGGAAGGGATTAGATTCTCTCTCTCTCTCTTTTAGGATATAAAAAACTAAGTTTATTGTATGTTAGAGAAAGGAAAGAGAGTGGGGGGAAGAGGTGAGAAAAAGAGAGAGAGGGAGCCTAGGGATTCTGTCTCTTGATGAGATGCAGTAAGGTCACATTTCAGAAGAACATGTGGGACCAGACATATTACTGTGGTCTTTGGAAAGTACAATCTGCCACATGTTTGCAGCATAACCCAATTTTGAAGGTCAAAAGCTGAGTATAGCCTGTTGCTATGTTCTTTATAATGAATTCCAGTTTCTTCATAGACAGATGCTTAGATGAGACTAGCAGAGGAAATGATTTTTTATTGGAAAAAAAATACATTAATGTTGTAAAATGCTAGCACAAATGCACCTGTAATCAAGGTAAGTGACGATGTTTCTGAGCCATGACCTCCTGGACAGAACTGCATCATTTCCAACAAATTTAGCTAACAAATAAGAGGGGTGCAGCAAACTTTTCTATTTGATTAAGTTTTCTTAAGAAGCTTTTGTATTAAATAAAGCAGCATTGTAAAAAAATCGAGATGGCTATATGTCTCAGGTCTTATTAACCCTCTTCTGAAAAAGGACTGATTTGAGAAAAAAGTTTACTTAAACAAATTAAGTCTATATAAGTTATTTTTTAAACAGAGAGATAGATTAGTCCCAACAAGGAGACATGACTTAAATTATAAACTATTTTTTCCATGTGACAAAATCGAACATCTACTTACAATAAACAAGAGACAAATTCCTTTTTTGATGGCATTTATGTAATGAAGCTCTTTCCGCGTTGTTTCACTGAAATTTTCTTCAAGAAATTAAACTGTTTTGTTGAAGCATGAGAGAGGGAGGTAATGTGTTATAAAAATCATCCCTAAAGAATAATCACCTGTGGTTTGCAGTTACCTTGGAAAGATGTAAGGCAAGGAAGATAATTATTGCCAGAACTGCCCTTCATTTGCATTGTTATTAATGATTAGTAAAAGTTTTTGATAATGCAAAAAAATCTATGTGTGAGGTGATGGGCACCTTGTAAAACCGTGGTTAAGTTCCTCCTCACTTTGGTTTAGGAAAGTGAATAATTCTAAATAGTTTGAAAACAAATAGAGAAAATTAGAAAGCTTGGATATGGAAAGCACACACACACACACACACAAAAGTTAAAAATAAATAATTCTTGAGGGATTGATAGAAGATGGTTGTTTCTGTACCATCGTCAGAGAAAGCCGAGGAGACGAGAAGGCTGTGCAAGGATCTTCCCTCCCACCTGCCAGTCAGGCCCTCCTCCCCATTCTCATCCCATCCTGTGCATTTCTGATGGTTCAGCTCCAGCCTCAGCGCCCTGCAGCGATTGCAACCATCCCATCCTATTTGACTTGGTCCTTTACTGACTGACCATAGCCCATCTGGGTTTCCTATTTTGGCCTTTGCTTTGGTACAATTTTGTATCAGCTACTAAGTGTCATATTTTCAAGCATTGTCAAACTAATACCCTAGAGCCCGAAGCAACCAGGCTGCTTTCACTAGTATCCAGTCAACAACAGAGAGTCAGAAGAGAAATCGACAACCTTGTTTTCTCAAGATGGAAACATGTCACATGCAATGAGACACAATTGAGAATGTCAGGGTGGTCAAAATGACATCTGTGACCTTTTATAAGAGTCCATTCTTTTGATAAGGGTCATGGGAGTACGTTCCTGCACCCAGACCAAAGCCTCCAGTGGGCAGTACTAACCAGGGACCATCCCAGCCTCAGTCAGGTAAAAACAAGCAAAACTAGGCTTCCCAGACCTCCCTGCCCAGGGAGGTAGAGACCAGGTGCTGTGCCACAGAAGAATAATGGTCTTGAGCCGTTGATGAAAGGTGATAGGGAGCTGACACAGTACCCCTCACCTGGTAAACACTAACTTCCAGGAAAGACCTAAAAAGTACAATCCAAATATTAATTTGATATTTTTTCAAGATGGTATTTTTCAAAGCATGATTCTGAAATTATCTATATCAAAATCACCTTGAATTCAAAATCCTGGGCCTACCCCAGAGCAACTGAATTGAAATATCTGCAGTGGGAGCCAGGAACTCACCTGTTTAACAAGCTTCCACCTGACTCCCATGCCTGATTAAGTATGCGAACCAATGTTGGATGCCATCTTGTTAAGGCTTTTAGACTGTTGTTTTAATAAAATTAGCCAAACATGTTCACATAGCATTTCTAAGTTTAAGTATCAGAAGGTTTTGCATTTTAGCGATCTTTGCCATTTAGCAAAAGGCAGAAGACCTGGCCACACAGGGCTGCTTTCAAGCACGGTGAGGAGCAGCCAGAGCCGTATGGCAGCCTCCCCTGGGAGGGCATGAGCTCCAGAATCACCACAGTCCTCACCGACCCCTTCTCTCACTCTTTCCCATTTACCTGGTTGGACCAGGCAGAAATTTGCACTTTTAACATCTGTTGAGAGCTTCCTGGATTCTGTGATTGGGGAGGATCAGTGGCCTCTGAAAAATCAGATTTGTTAACAGATGTTTCTGGAAAACTCTCCTGCCTCATTACCTCAGCTCAGAACAAAAATCTAGTCAGTAACACAGCGACTCTGATATAATAGATGACTACTTTTAGCTTCCTGGGAGTTGGGGAAAGCTTATGGCCCTTCTAAGTACTCTGAAGAGCTGTCAGCAAGCTGTCCGAGACGTGATTTCGAGAACTTTATCACTGACGGCTGGAACAAGTGAATCAATGTGAAATATTTTTATGTCACCTCATCTGTAGCCTTTAGGGAATTTAAGAGGAACAAGTTAATTTAAGAAGGACGGTTTCCCAAGACCAAGACCATGTTAATTCTGAGCTTTGGGAAACAAAGCTCAGAAAAACCAACTCTTGGGAATAAGAGAAAGGCAAACCAATGCTATTCCACTTACATAGCATTGGAAACCAATGCTTGGAAGCCAATGCTATTCCACTTAAATAATGACTCATGATGACACCAGTACATAACTTACATAATCACAGCCTGTGTCAATAAACGTTCTGTAGGATAATATTTAGAAATAAACATATCCTACATCAAGCACACAAAGTGAATTCGATGTGTGTTTAAAATGACTTGCTTTTCTTCCAGAGGCTTAGGGGACTTGGACCCCCCTGGGTTACATGCAGAGTTAGGCTTTCTTGGAGCTGTAAATTCCTTAGGCCTTTTCTCTGAAGCTGTACACCCCTGTGAAGCCTGAAATCAAAGGGCATGCCGCCCTTCCTCAGAGATACGGGCTAGAGGGTTGACATGTTAACAACATATTGTCAAAGGTCTATAGGTACTCTGCTCTGAAGGAAAGACACAGTCATTACTTCATTCTGAGTAAACTGAGTGAATGCTTGAAGATATTCTTCTATTTACTCTGTTCCCCTGTGGCTACTTTCTTCTTTGTGATCTTCCTTTAGATACCTGCTCAGAAATTAGTCAATGTTTAGAAGAAGAGGTTTACTACAAAGGAGATTGTATTGAT
>CAUYPK010002864.1:0-19932 GCA_963574355.1 Loris lydekkerianus
ATACACTGGTTTAATATACCATTTGACATATTTTCATCTTACTGGTTAACGTTAGCCTTCCTGGCATTTTCTTAGTTATTGTGTTAAGACATTTATATTCTACATTTAGTATGTTTCACATGTACCCTTGTAAGATGCACCGTAGGTGTGGTCCCACCAATTACCCTCCCTCTGCCCATCATCCCCCCTTCCTCCCCTGCATCTCCCCCTTTCCCATATTCTTAGGTTATAATTGGGTTATAGCTTTCATATGAAAGGTATAAATTAGTTTTGTAGTAAGGCTGAGTACATTGGATATGTTTTCTTCCATTCTTGAGATACTTTACTAAGAAGCTGGAACATCCATTTTTTTAAAGAGAAGCATCACCACACACAAAGCCAGCCAGGCCTCTTTCATTCCTAATGAACTTTTCTGTCTTTTCCATGTCCCATGACCACAGCCCCATTCCCTACATATACACATTGAAACCCACACACCACTTTTAATGCTTTAATTTTCCTCATGAGGCTTACCACACGATGACATGATATCATGTATCAGTTTTTTATAGATTTGTGACCTGTGTTGTCCATTCACAGGTCATGTAAATTCCATTAGAGGTAGTGATATTTTTTTTTCAATCTCTTCCTGTTGCATTCTAAACTCTTAATACATTCTAGATCTTCAATAAATAATTTTTGGTAAATTAGTGAAACAATAAATGAAAACACTGAAAAGAGAATATGTGGTCATAAATGACAGGAATTGTCTAGAGTGTCTAGAAAGATGAAGACAGCTTTTATATTTAAAAGCCAACAAGACTTCATTTATTTCAAGTTTAAATTGGTTAAATCATGGAATGGTTAAGAATATACACAGTGAAAATGTAAATTATAAAAAGAAGAGATTTTAGGACCAATACTTGTGAAACTGTGATTTAAAATTCAGAGAAGAAGAAAATTTAGAAGAAGAAGAAATCCAGCAAAGAACAGTGGAAAAAATCAGAGGTCATTATGTAGTCACTGGATAGCTCTGTCAGTTCTGCTGTGAGGACATGCATTTTTAAGACATGGAAGTGATCAATGACTAAGTATAGTTTTGAAGGAATCAAAGTGGAGAGCCTGACTGGAGTGGAGTGAGGAGTAAGAGAAAGGTGAGTACATGGAGACATCATTCATGTGTTGAAGACCTGTTCCTGCTACACAAGTGCTATGTGACATTGGATCATTATATTCTGTGACCAAGTTTCTTCATCTGTACCTTGTCTCTCCTATGAGGTTATTAAAAGGATTGTGTGCCCACAACAGGTAGGCCTTCCTATACGGTGGAATATAACTATAGAGAGTATTATTTTTAGCAATAATCTTAACAATTAAATCTTAAAAGTTAAAAAAGAAAACATCATATGAATGTGAATCTGTGAGTTTTCTTTCCAAGTAAACTTGACTTACCTATAACATAGGCTACATCTATCAAAGGTTATTAATCACGTTCTCTTTGTTTTCTTTTGCATCATTAGTCCATGGTAAATAGAGATACATATACTTCATGCATGGGAGAAAGATGACACACTCATATAAACAACCGGCTCTCAGGGCATCAGGTAAAAGAGCACGTTTCAGCTTGCCTGGCCCTTCCGGCAGCACCGAGTCCTCTCACATTCAAACCCACAGCCAGAGCTTTGGACTGTCCAAGTTAAACTCTGAGGCCCAAGATCTTTGACACTTCTTACTAAACATTCAAATGTGCATTAAGTAGTCCAAGCATTTCTCAGGCCATTCGGAGAATCCAGCAAAAACACTAACAATAAAGAGAGAGTAATGGTTTCCTCTCAGTTAGCTTCAGCCCTGCAAAGTCTGTGGCAAAGGCAACAAAAGGAAATACTAGAAAACTTTTGCTCTGAAAATGGCTTTCTGAAGTTTTCTGTCTCCACACCCTTTATGTAAGTTCAGAGAGGTGATTAGACTCTGTAACGTGGCTCTCTAGTAGTTTTTTTTTTTTTTTCTTCCTTCTGATTTCAGGGTTAAGTGTATAAATAGGGGCAAAATCCTCACTATTTTTCTCATTTCCAAAATAAAGTCAGTGGTATCTACTTAGAATATCTGTCTTCAGTGACTAAATGATTATATATTCACCAGTTCTCCATATTTATTTCATTTCTGTTCACAGTGGTAATCTTTGCTCCTCCCTTGGATGTCACACAATTTCAAATGCCTACTACTAATATATTAAATAAAATAACTTGTGTTCTCTAAAAAAAAAGAAATAAAGGAACTCCATCTTAGGAAGAGTGTATCTCTTGGTTGGGAGGACAGAATCAGAAAATATACTATTCAGTCATCAGGGACAAAGGAGAGTGTGGGGTCAGCATGGGATTTTAGCTTCTTTTAGCAGCACCATTTCTGCTGCTGTCCCCCAAGCAGCATACTGTTTGGGGGACATGTCCTGTGTTATAAGAAAGAAATGTTGCCTGCTCTACAGAGCATGCTATACAAAGAATGAAGTGAGAAACACAGAAATAGGAACATTTATAATTGTGAAAGTACAGAACTACACGTGTAAATAATAAATAGAAATAAAATGGCCAAGTAGCTCCAGTTCTAGGCAAGATGGAATCATTATGCTTCACCCTGTCTATCTCATACAGTGCACTTAGAAAACTTGGAAAGATGGATGGAGGAATTATTTTCAGGGCTCAGAAAAGTCAATAGTAGCAGGTAGATTGGAGAAGACTACAGAGTTTGAAACACCACTGAACTGTGGTTGAGTTGATCATTTCCTTCCTCGTCTGATATTCTCCAGCCATAAGCTGCTAGAAACTGAAAAACAGCAAAAGTGTGAACAGAGAAATCACCAAAATGACATTTTATTTAGTTCAGGCTCACGTAGTAGGAAACAGGGTCCCTGTAGGTGACAGTGGCAGTGTCTGGAATCCAGAGGCACCTAAAACTCTGTGAAATGTCAACCTTCATTTCCGATCAGAAGCTTTGATCACAAATGAATGTGAGAAATATACATGTCCCTCTCTCTCTTTGTCTCTCTCTCTCTCTCTCTATCTCCCCTCTCCTACCTTCCTTTATCTCTTTTCACCTGCTGCTTGGCCCCAAATAGGAGCATAGTGATGAGAAGAGAATGCTAGAATAAGATAATTAAGTAACTTCACACCATTCTAGTCATGGAACCTAAAGAATTTCTCAGAAATCAGACAGTACCTAGGAAATGTTGGGAAAACTTACTACATACAGTTGTTAATGACCTCCAAGATCTACCCTCAAGATATGTAGATTATGCTCCTGAACAATACAACCAAGACATTGAGAAATGAATAAATGATACCACTAAGGTCCCAGACTTTCATTGGATAGTACACACCAGGAAAGATCCAAAAAACATGGCAAGTGCTTTGAGAATGGAAAGGCTTTAAACATTCACATGGGAATTTGAAAACACTTCCCCTGGGAGGCAATTCATCAGAAGTTGTGAGCTGAACCTAACCAGACCTATTCCCTGATAAAATCAAAACACAGACACTCTTCCTAAAATGTCAGCAAGACCCAAAGTCTCATAATACAATATTGAGATTTCAAAATGCAGTAAAAATTTAACTAGCATTTGAAGAACAAGAAAAATCTCAGTTTTCATGGAGGGAAAAGTACCTGGTCAGAGATCATGAAGATGCTGAACTCACTGACTAAAGACTTTAAAGTAGCAAGTATACAAATACCTCAAGAAATAAAGGCAATCACTGTTAAAATAAATGGGGAGATAGACAATCTAAGCAATAAAATAGAAGACATGTAAAACCATTTTAAAATTTAAAAAATGCAGCAATCAAAAGAGGAAGAAAAAAACAGCGGAAATCAAGCAGGGTGGGTAGTGGAGGGAAGGGGCAAAAGCCTACCTTATGGGTACAGTAAGCACCATTTTGGGAGGGACGCACCTATAGCCATGCTTCAAGCATTACAAAAGTGATCCATGTAACTAAAAACATTCCCACCCTTTTAATATTTTGAAACACATGAACAAAAAAAAAAAAAAAATAAAAAAAAAAATTTATCCTATAGATACCTCCAGAGAAAATACCAGTGGCAGCTCACCTCTCCTAGAATAAAGCTTTCTTAACATTAAAAAAAGGAAATAAAAGGGTACATGTGAAACTGACTAAATGTACAATATAAATGTCTTAACACAATAATTAAGAAAATGCCATGAAGGCCATGTTAACCAGTTTGATGAAAATATTTCAAATTGTATATAAAACAAGCACATTGTACCCCATTATTGCATTAATGTACACAGCTATGATTTAATAAAAAATATAAATAAATAAATAAATAAAAGAAATACTTAATAGGCTCAATAGTGGAATGGAAATGACAGAGGAAATAGTGAACTTGAAGATATGTAAATAAAATATATCTAATTTAAGACCAGAGAGAAAATAGACTGAAAAAATAACAAAGGCTCAGGAACTTGAGAAGCAGTACTAAATATCTAACATTTGTATCATCAGATGCTAAAATATTTTTAAATCTATTAGCTAACCTTTTCAAATTTGATAGAAGACATATTCAAAAAGCTCAGTAAAACTTCCAAACTATAAATTCAGAGAGATCCATTTACATCACAGTCAAAGTCCTTAACATTAAGACAAGTAATCAGAAAAATAGCCAGATAAAACTGAAATATTATTTCTAAGGGAATAATAATTCAAATTACTGTTGATTTTAAATCAGAAATTATATATATTGGCCACTTCCAAATGACATTTTCCTAAAGACAACCACCTTCAAAATCTTGAGCTTATTCTTCAGTTACTTAATATAACATGATTTTATTGCTAGTTTTAACTTTTTTTAGTTGTAAAAAATTAGTTTTGGAGTTTCCAACTGCAATAGGGTGATTTATTTAATCTCTTTCTTATGTATACACACACTGGAAAATTTGCAAAATTTCTTTCTCCACACTTTGTCAAGACAGACCAAATTTTTAGAGATGTTCAGTGCTTACACTAATTTACATTATAAAAACTATTATTAAATGAGTCATGTGTATTACAATGGTTATAGTTGTCTTTGGAATTTTTTTCCTTATCTGTTTATTGACAATTGTTTTATTTTATCTTACTTCTGTTTCTATGTAATTATTATAAATCATGCCAAAATCTTCTTAGTGTGGTAGAAATCTACTTTCTCTTTTCATTTTTTGCTTGATATCTTAGCAGTTTCATTATTCTGGATTGGGAAAGGCAAAACCAAGAAGCATTACTAGAAGTTTACATCTATAAGTTGAGGATTCTATAATTATATATAATTGTATAGTTCTTAGGATTTTATGCATAAGAATTTCATGATATTAGGTGATACACGTGTTTGGTTTACATACTTTGTTTTTTTGCACAAATTGAGGCAATGTTTAAAGTGTGCCCACCCCAGGCAGACAATGTGCATCATACTGAATAGGTGTGGATTGCCCCATCACCTCCTCCCCCCTCTTCCAGCTTGATTTTCACTGAGATTTACTACCATAGGTGCAACTAAGTGTTGATCCATCAGTTCTAACCTTCTATTGAGTACATATGTTTGTTTCTCCATTCCTATGATGTTTTACTTAATAGAATAGTCTTCAGTTCCATCCAGAGTGCCACAAAAAATACTGGATCACCATTTTTCTTTATGGATGAGTAGTACTCCATAGTATACAGATACATTTTATTAATCCATTCATGGAATGGTGGCACTTGCATTGTTTCCAGGTCTTTGTGATTGTGATTGTGAATTGTGCTGCTATAAACACTCATGTGCAAGTGTCCTTTATAAAAATGACCTTTTTTTTCCCTAGGTATATACCCAGCAGTAGGATTTCTGGATCAAATGGTAGGTTTACATTAAGTTCTTTGAAGTATCACCATACAATTTTCCATAGGGGTTGTTCTAGTTTGCAGTCCCACCAACAGTGTAAGAGTTCCTTTCTCTCTGAATCCATGCCAGCATCTGTTATTTTGGACATTTCAATATAAGCCATTCTCATGGGAATTCAGTGATATCTCATTGTAGAGATGCTGAGCATTTTCCATGAGTTTATTTGTCATTAGTACATCTTCATTTGAAAAGTTTCTGTTCATGTCTTTAGCACACTTTTTAATGGGGTTGTTTGGTTGTTTTTCTAATTTTCTCAAGTTTTTTGTAGATTATGGTTATCAGCACTTTATCTGATATATAAACATGAAAATATTTTCTCCCATTCCATGGATTGTCTATTTGCTCTTTTGATTTTGTCAATGGCTTTGCAGAAGATTTTTAATGTAGTTAGGTCTCATTTATTTATTTTTGTCATATACTGTGATTGTTTTGGGTTTCTTCTTCATGAATTCTTTGCCTAGGCTGATATCTGTAAGAGTTTTTTCAACATTTTGTTATAAGATTCTTACAGTTTCCTCTCTTAGATTTAAGCCTTTTATTCATCATGAGTTAATTTTATAAGCGGTGAGAGGTACAGATCCTGTTTCAGTCTTTTACATGTGGATATCCAGTTTTCCCAACACTATTTATTGGATAGGGATTCTTCTCCCCAGTCTATGTTTTTATCTGTTTTGTCAAAAATCAGTAAAGAATATGAGGATGATTTCATCTCTGGGTTCTCTATTCTGATCCATAGGTCTATGTTTATGTTTTTGTGTCACTACCATGCTGTTTTTATTACTATACAGCCTTATTGTACAGCTTGACATCTGGTAAGGTGATACCTCACACTTTGTTATTACTATACAAGATTACGGAACCTTTCTGGTTCCATGGGATGTTTTGAATTATTTTTTCTAGATCTGTAATAAATAGCATTGGTTTTTTAGTGGGAATTGCATTGAATCTGAAATCACTTTGGGTGATTTTAGCAATTTGAATCTGCCAACCCATGAACAAGATATATTTTTCCATCGGTTTACATCCTTTACAATCTCATATTTCTCCCTATAGACTCTCCTGGAGTCTTATGATCTGCCTTTGTAATTCTTCCTATAAATGTCTTTCATCACCTTAAGCATATCCCTCGGTATTTTAGTTTCTTTGTTGGTACTGTGAAAAGTACTGTGCCTTTGATTGATTCTCAGTTTACTGTCATTGATTTTCTATCCTGAGACTTGGCTGAATTTATATATCAATTTCTGAAATCCCTTAGTTGAGTCTTTGGGGAGAAGAAACAACAGATAATTTGGAAGTGCAAAACATCATCTCACAGTACTATAAAAATATCTATGCTTATAAAGTTAAAAATGTGGAGAAAATGGACAAATTATTGGAAACATATAATCTCTTGAGCCTCCATCAGGAAGAAATAGAATTTTTGAACAGACCAATACGAAACACTGAAACTGAAGCAGCAATAAAAAATCTTCCAACTGAAAAAAGTCACAGACCAGATTGGTTTTACACTTGGATTTTACCAAACCTATATAGAGGAATGTGTACCTATACTGTAGAAAAAGGGAGGAATCCTCCCCAACACACTCTATGAAGCCAATATTACCTTGATTCAAAGCTAGGAAAGGACACAACTAAAAAAGAAAACTGCAGACAAATATCTCTTATTGATATAGATGCAAAAGTTCTCAATGAAATTTCAGCAAATGAAATTCAGTAGCACATCAAAAAAATAATTCATCATGCCCAAGTGGGCTTCATCCCAGAGAAGCAAGGATGGTTCAACATGCACAAATCTATAAATGAAATTCACCACATAAATTTATGCAAATCAAAGACCATATGATTCAATTGACAGAGAAAAGGCATTTGACAAAATTTAGCACCATTTCATGATAAGAATGCTCAGTAAAATTGGCAGAGATGGGGCATCCCACAAAATTATAAAAGCAGTATGTGGCAAACCTATAGCCAACATCATATTTAATGGAGAAATACTGAAAGTATTCCCACTCAGAATTGGGACTAGATAAGATTTCCCACTTTCTTCTTTTTTTATTAAATTATAACTGTATCCATTTATGGAGTACACTGTGCTAATTTGATATACAATGCGGAATGCTTACATCAAACTGATTAACATGACATCACTTACTTATTTGTTGTGTTCAGACATTTATACTCTACTCTTAATAAATTGGAAATGTACAATTTTCACCACTTTTATTCAACATAGTGCTGGAAGTTCTAGCAAGAGCAATTGGGCAAGAGAAGGAAATCAAGGGAGTCCAAATAGGGAAAGAAGAGATCAAACTATTACTCTTTGCTGATAATATGATCTTCTATGTAGCAAATTGACTCTCTTATTGCATTATAATTCATCAGATATTCTATCACCTTTTTTTTTTTCTCTTTTCACAGAATCTCTCCTAGAGTCTTTTGACCTGCTTCAGTGTGGGCTGATAGGTCTTAAGGCTATTGAAGATCAGTTCTGAAGAATATCCTTTCATCATTCTCTGAGAATACCCTTTGTCTTATGTCATGCACCCTATTTCCTAGATAGGTATTCCTAAATGCTCTCATTTCATAATGCTTTTTGTGTCCCTTTTTTTCCCCTTAACATTCTAAGCCAAAAGAAATACCTAACAATTCTGTGTGTTAAGTACTTAGTTCCTAACAAATTGATAGTGATAGTTTATATGCTGCCCAAGAAATGTCACTGCTATGGATGACCAAAATATTCCATGGTGCCCTATGATTTTGTTGTGGTTTTCCAAGGCACACTTGAAGCAGTTTGAGAAATGTGGTCTGAGATCCTAAGTCTTCCTATTTCACCAGGCACTCCTATATTTTGGTGACATATGTCCTCTAGAAGCTTCCTGCAGAAGAATGTATCAGAGATAATTTTTTGAAACTTGATGTTTAAAATCCTTATTCAAATCTGATGCTTGATTTTTTGAGTAAATATATGTGTTTAGGCAAATATGATATAACAGGTACATTTTGGAGCTTTATATATGTAAGCTCAATGAGGACAGTGACTTTCTCTACATTGTTTCCAAATATCTGATAGATAGTTGGCAGATAGTAGTGACAGAATGAATAAAGTAACTCTTATATGGGTCTTATTCAAGTTCCCCAATGACATACCAATATGATTAGGTCTGTCTGTCATTTTTGCAAATGACTAGAAAATATGATTGATTGTCTGAAAAGGCATGCAGTCCAATTATCTGAGACAGTCATGCAAAAATAGACAAAATGCTTAACTTTACCAAGTAGAAATAGAAAATTGAAGGAAATGTAGTTTTGATCTGAATTATATTATCTAATTATAACATTGTCACCCATCCTTTAAATTAATAAAATATTGCTTCTACTTTTAATGATGTTATTAATAATGCAGTCAGCTTGAACTCCATAGGTAAGCTAGTTTATCACAACTTGACAGCCTTCCTATATTTATAGTATATTTAATGCCAGAGCCAATAATCCTGAGGCTGGAATAATGCATCAATCCATAATAAGAATTGCTTTTAATTTAGCCATTGATAAGCAAAGGATAACTCAATATTCATCTTCTAAGAAGGCTATTTTAATAATGACCCAATTGTCCTTTCTCAATAATAAAGTCAACTATTCAGGCATGTGTGCCATGTTCTAATCTCAGTGAAAATGAGCGTATCTAGGTCCTGTTATATCAGTGATAATGAGGCCAGCTTCAGAGCCTTGAGTCCTTCATGAGTCCCATAGCCTCATACTTTATGTCATTCTAAGACAAACTCCATGCAATTGCAAGTGGGGAGATTAAACAGGAGGTCTAGCAATGCAAACATCATTATCACAAGAAAACATTTTAAATAAGCACCATCATCTTGTATCCAAAGGTAGAAAATTGTTCATTTCATTAACTTTTGATTCTTTAACTTCAATCAAATTGAGAGTTCTGCCCACTTGCTTGCTGTGTGGCTTCGGTATACCCCCTTTCTTCCTATATTTTATATATCCTAACCTGCTGTCTACATGAATAGAAGGTAAATTATAGGGTAACTTCTAAGTAGCTATCCTATTACCATTAAATCCTCAACAGAAAAAAATAAGTTTCTCTGACTTCAATGCAAAATTCATCAGTATTAAAAACAGCTCTTATAACTTGAGCCCCCATTACACATCCCAACAGTCTCTAGTTCTCCAATTTGAATATTCCCAGTTCTTCATATGCTGCTGTTTATCCAGTCTGCCTTATAGTATGCTATGTTCAGGAGAGCATAATCCCTCAGACATGGTCTGATTAGCTGAATATATAGAGCTGTTAACACCCTCACCCTAGATGCATTATGTAGACCACTACAAAAGTTTGAAGACAGTGTTATGATCCATCTCTTCCACAGAACACAGTTGACAGTATCCTTTCTGACTCTTAAGTTTCAACTTGCTCAGCTTATCGGTGTTGCTGGGAGGGCTTTATTTGTTTCCATCCACATGGATTTTACATTTCTTGATTTTTATGTATTTCAAAACTTTCCTAACAACTGACCTGCACACCCCACCTATGCATGTCAGCTTGACGCCAACAAAATAGTAGTCCTGCTTAACCCTGAACTTACTGGTTCAGTAACTTCAGCGGCTGAAACTCACGGATGTTGCTGTTGAGTGTTCTTTGTCGTATTACAGGCTATCCATTCTGCTCTCCTCCAAATCCTTTTGGGAATCCAAATACCAGCCTCTGTATCTATTCCCAGACATTTGTAGTAACATCAGTGCCACCAGACAAGTGATCTTAAAAGGCCACTTTTACTTTTTCACTTCCTGATAAAACTACACAATCGCTCTCTGGGGTTTCAGGTGCAATCATCCATAACTCAATCTCCTTTAATGGAGATGACCTTGCACTGGGTATTATCAAGCCATGGGAAAGACCTTCCAGTAAAGTTTACCCTCCATATTTGACCTTTTGGCTTCAGCAGAACAAAAATGTGTTTTTCTAGGTCTCCTTCCTTCACCTTACTTTTGGTTTTCTGTGAAAACATTCCCTTCCTTTCATAAAGCACCAATGCACACCGAGTTTTCCATTCCTAACTGCCACTGAAGCTGTTTGCATTTTATTTATGGTCCTTTTGTTCTTTCAAAAAAGCTTCAACAATTACCTTTTTGTAGACTAGTTAAATGTTAGCATAGGAAGATAGATGCAGTTTTATAGCTATGCTTGAGAGGTTCTATTTCAAACCGTTTTAAGATGGAGAAGTTTTAAGTTACAGAGCTGAAGTATTAGAGGAGAGAGAAAAGATTGTAACTGATTTTATCACATGCATAATGACATAATCAATCTAAACAGATGTGCTCCCCAAAGAGGGAAAAACCTACAATTCTTAGTCTCACTCAAAATAGAAGATTTTTAGTATTAATATTTTGAATGCTTTGTATAAGTCATAAAAATTGATTGAATAACTACTATGCTCTTTATTTTCAAGATGTTCATAATATCATTGGGTAGATTATTTAAACTTTCTGGGAACATCAGATTAGGTAATAACAATCACCATTACATATACAGTTTTACTTAATCCTCACAACAACCATACGATTTAATCCCATCTAATATTATAATCTGCATTTTACAAATGAAGAATCTCTGAGTAAGGGAAGAAAGAGGATGTTCCAAAGGTTATACAGCCTGTAAGTGGGCAGAATTCATGTCTGTCAACTCCTCACCTGGTGCTCTCTCCTCTTCAGCTCTAACATAATCTTTACCCTAGTCCTGTTTTTTCAAATTAGAAAGAGAATATAATTAAAATTTATTTTATTTTATTTTTCTTTTTTGAGACAAAGTCTCACTTTGTCACCCTCGATAGTCACAACTCACAGCAACCTCAAACTCCTGAGTGAAGTCATCCTCCCTACTCACCCTCACCAGTAGTGGGGACTACAGGCATCTGTCATGATGTCTGGATAATTTTTCTGTTTTTGGTAAAGATGGGGTCTCTCTCTTGCTCAAGGTGGTCTTGAACTTCTGAGATCAAGGGATCTTCCCACTTCAGCCTCCCAGATTGCTAGGATTTTAGGCATGAGCCACTACAGCTGGCCCTAAAAAGTTATTTTTTATTTATTCCTTTAGTCAGTGTATTATATCAAATTTAAATTTCTTATCAACTTCCTATTTCACTATAATCTTCTTAGAAGCTGAGGTGAGTACATAAATATAAATATAAACATCACTATAGAATATATATGTGATAGATTTCACTAGCCAGTCATTTGCTAGTAAATGTTTGACAGCAAGTACTTGGGGGAACAGGGTGGGGACCAATTTATAGCATTTATCTATTTCCATGGTGTAAATACTTGGAGCATAGCTGATTTTAAGCTGTGGATAAGATGTCATTGACTGCTCGCCATCTGTGGAGTTAGGAAAAGGTGTGCATGAATAGCTCTCATGAGCTATATGAACTGCCACCAGTCCCCATTGATTATTTATCCCTCTAGGACATCTTGTCCAAATTAGTCACACACTGGGCTGTCATCCATTGTTTTTATTTTTCCCTCATGAAATTTATTGAGAGATTATTTACACACAATAAACTGCATTCATTTAAAGTGTACAATTCAATGATTTTTGGCAATTGTATAAACCCAAGCGTGAAGCCATCAACTGCACTAAAGACAGATCACTCCTCTGTACAACCTCTCAAAACATCCTTTACTCCATTCCTGATCAGTTTACTGTTTATAGAAACGGAATCACACAGTAAATAGTCTTTTGTGCCCAGTTTTTATTTTTTTCATTGAAGATTGCGATTTTGTGATTCATCCATGTTGCAGTTTATATCAATAATTCATTCTTGTCTTATAGCTAAAAAGTACTCCTCTGTATGGATAGACTGCAGTTTGTTTCCACTCACTTGGGAATGTACAGTTGAATTGTTGCTACAATTTAGCTACTGTAAATAAAGCTGTTATAAACATGAACATAAAAATCTTTGTGGAGACCTACCCACCATTTCTCCTGAGTAAATACAGAAGAGTACGGTGGCTGTTAAATGTAGGCTAAACTTTTATAAAATTGCCAGAATTTTCTGAAGTGTCATACCATTTTGGTTTCCAACAGTAATCTCTTTTTAATTATAACTATTCTAATAGGTTAGTAGTAATATCTCATTATGGTTCTCATTTGTATTTTTCTGATTATGAATGATGTTGGCTATTTTTCTATGTGTTTTTTAGCCATTCATACATACCCTTTTCTAAAGTGTCTTTTCAAATTTTTTGCACATTAAAACAATAGTTTTCTTATTAAGTTATAAGAATTCTTTGTGTATTTTGGGCACTAGTAAAAATGCTTAGTACTCATTTTTTGCAAAAGATAGATGAATACTAAATAAAGTTTAAACTGAATTATGGTCATATATTTAACATTTTTTTTCTAACATAATAACACATCTTTTTATTTTGATAAGCACAATAGCTCTATGAGGAAAGTAGAATAGTTACAATTTTCTTCACTTTCAGATGAAGAAAGTAAATCTTAGGTAGGCAGTAGAGTACTTGTTAGGCATATTGTTTTTGGAGCCAGATGATCTAATTGCAAACTGTGACTCAATATTTTCTAACTCAGGAAACTTAGGCAAGTTAATAAAGAAATCTCTAAAACTCAGTTTTATTACTGGTAAAGTGCAAAGAATAATAGTACTTAAATTAAAAGGTTATTCCAAGGAATAAATAAATGTTTGTAAAATAAATGAAAGCAGGCATAATTACATGAAGAATGTACCTTCCATAGAGGCTCTCCAAATAGATTGGTATAGGGGATTAAAGGCTGAAATGACCCCATTCAGTAAAGGGAAACAAAGATGGAATATGACAGTCTTAAGCTTGTAATATTTGTTTGTTTTATTTTTCATTACCAGAGGGAGGAATCTGTCAAAAGTAAAGTCAAAACTAAGGGAAGCCATGTCAAGAAATGGAGAGAGAATCCTGTCGATATGATTTGTGTAACTGGATTCAGACATCCTTGAATCTGGATCACCCCACATTGTCAGCAGAAATTTATGACATACACTAGAACATGTTGTTTAGAGAGCAGATGGGCCACGGCAGAGCTCTTCCCTGGTGATGTGGTACAGAAGGGGGATGGGATATAGATGCAATCTTAAAATTAAAAAGATACATATGCCATCTGAAAATTAACCTGGTGAAATTGGTAAAGTGGTAAAGTGTAGAGAATAATAGTACTTAAATAAAAGTACTCACAGCTGTGGGCCAATATCAGAATAATTTGGGCCAAGATCTAACTTGTCTTCCCTCAGGTCCATCACAAACATAAATCAACTCTGTTTATTCAAACACAATTTGTGTGCTACACACCGGTACACACAAGCATCTTTTTTTCTCTAGGTTTGGGGTTTCTCTGGGAACCATTATGCTGTAAATCAATACTGCTGCCACTGTCCCTCAGAAAGTAAATCCTGCCAATGCCCATATTCTTTATGTCCATGAAGAGCTATTTTGTTGACTGACAGACTGACTTGTTTTGATGACTATCTGAAAGGATTTGCTAGGCAGATTTGGGGACCTAGGCATGCAGCTAGAGAAAAGAAAAAAGGCATCAAGCAGCAAATGTGCAAGAAGTAGAAAGCCTTCCACTTGGGCTAGTTCATGGTGGGTGAATAAGTAAACTGCAAAGGTAGAAACACTAGTTACAGAAAAGATGTAGAGAAACCCTGATGGCAGGCTGTGGAGCCTGGGCTTCCCTGCTTAAATAAGGGACAGCCAGAGAGTGAGTGTGCATGGAGAATGCCCTCGTCACAGCGCTGAGCCAGAGTAGGATGGATTAATGGGGACAATCAGGCAAGAAGGATTGATACAGAAGTATCAATAGTAGTTTAAACAATAAAATTTAAAAGTCTTACCCTGACTCATAACACTCTTAATCAGAAGAGACTTTTTTGGAGGGGGGTGAAATTGAACCGAAGGTATTGTCACATGATTGGTCACAGAGGAGACAGGAGGAATCAGTAGTATCTCCTCAGTTTGGATGAGATCTGATAAGAGGTGGGTCTTATTGCCACTCACAGAGCAAGGGACTGAAAAATAGAGCAAGAAATGGGTAGATTTATTTATTTATTATTTTTTTTTTAACTTTTTTTTTTGCTGGAGGAGGGCATAGGGTCAGCAGTGATTATAAGTTAACATGAACATTTTAAGGTTTAAGTATAGGGAGGCTACACAAGAAAGAAAGATGAAGACCAGAAATAGAACTTTGGGAGTCACATGCATGGGGGCTAAATTTAAAACACAAATACAGGTGCTGCTGCAGGAGTCAGCAAACCAGCCCATAGAACAAATTTGGCCTGCAATGTGTTCATTATTTTTAGCAATCTTTCTATTTTCAAACAACAGTAGCTTCACATTCATTTAAAAAAACAAAACAAACAAACAAAAAAAAAGAAACAAGATCTGTGTAACCTTTACCCACTTTCCCATAATAGTAACTTCTTGAAGAATTCTAATATAATCAGAATATTGATGGGCTACAGTCTCTCAATTTCATTCCGATTTCCACAGCGTTCCGTGCATTCATGTATGAGTGCATTTAATTCTATGCGCTGTTAGTGCAGGCGTAGGTCCATGTATGCTCCACCACACTCCAGAGTCCCAGCCCCATCAGACTTTCTGCCTCACTCTTTCAAAGCACACACTTCCTTTCTTCCCCACTCCAAACCCTGGCAACTGCTAATCAGTTTTCTATTTCTATTGTGTTGTAATTTTAAGCATGTTTTATAAATAGAATTATATAGTTTGCAACCTTTTAGCCTTGGCATTCTTCTCTTAGGATTTTTCCCTGGGGATTTGCCCCAATACTAGAGTGTATCCACAGTTTCTGCCTTTTCATTGCTCAGTAGTATTTAAGGTGTGGCTCAACCATAGTTCCTTTAAGTGTTCATCTGTTGAAGAACATGTGGATTCTTTATAGGTATGGGTTATTATGAACAAGGTAGTTAACAGCTTTTGTGTACTGGCTTTTGTGTGAATGTATGTTTTCATTTTTAGGGATAAATGTCCACCAGTACCGTTGCTGGGTTATATGGTAATTGCATGTTTAATTCTATAAAAACTACTGTTTTACAGAACAGCTGGACTATTGTATATTACTACCAGAAATGGATGAGTGATCTCCTGCCAACTGTTTTGTAAATAAAGTTTTATTGGACACACACTCAACATACCCATCTGGTTACAGATTGTCCATAGCTTCTCTTATACTACAATGATAGAGTTGAACAGTTGCAATAGACACTATATGGCCTACAAAGTCTAAAATATGTACTATCTGACCATTTACAGAAAAAAGGTTTCTGACTTCTTCTCTAGGGCCTGGTGTCAGAAGCCTGGGCTAAGTGTGGCTAGGTAAAGCCCCAGAAGAAAGCAAAAGGAATGAAGTCTGAGTCTCTGGGAGGGCATGCCAGGGCTGCCGAAAGCAAAGGGGTCTCTTATGTTTGCTCTGCATTGGATAAAGTGGGGTTAAAGGAAGTTCTGAATAGCATGTCAACAGCATTAGGGAAATCCAGGATTGAAAGGGAAAAGTAGGTAGAGGGAATGCCCAGAAAGATCTTCTGAGCAGCAGCCTACAGTGAGGGGAAGTTACTAATGAAATGCTGTAACCCAGGAGGGGGTAGCAAATGGTAGAGATGTCAGCTGAGACCAAGAGGAGTTACCATATTTCTTCATTTCTGCAATGCCTTCAATTAAAAGAAGTACAGCTATTTAAATAGCAAGATTTTAAGGGGGAAATATGGTTGAAAGATTAAAAAATCAGTTGTAAAATGCATCCAACTGAAATTTTAACATTAGAAAAATGTATGTCTGAGAAGGAAAGAGATGTCTGTGTATTGGGGTTGAGTAGAGCATGGTGGCTGGGAAGGCATAGTGGTTCTTTAGAACCATTGCATGATCTTAAAGTCCAGAAGGATAATTTAAAGAAGACTGGAACAAGGCTGAAATCTTGAAAATTAGATAATGTTGACAATCTTATCAATAGCCACCATGCAATACAGTATGAAGTTATAGTCAAGTTTCTCTCACATCTGACCTGTTTCCCTCCACTTTATGTAGAGGTGCCATTATCTCTATTTGACAGATACTTACTGTCATAAACTGGCCACTCTTTTCAAGGTGCTCACCTGAGCCCATGGTTTGTCTATCCTGCGTGGTTACATCAAGGGGGCCAGGAACCACAAAGGAGCAGAGAACAAAACAGAATATTAGTCTATAGACGATTAAGTGGTCTACCATGGCAACTGAAAGCTCTCCAAAGGGCCTACAGGTCCACTAAGAACATGTGCACCAAACCCTAAGAACGGAGCAGGCATTGTGGTGGCTTTTTCTCCTTCTCTTCTTCATTTAATAGATTTCAAATAACATATGAATGATTAATTCAGCCACAAGAGGCTGGCTCTGATCTAATTCTCCGAAACTGTCTGTTCAACAAAAGAAAAACACAATCAAAGAGATCTGGAGACTCTAGCAAGGCTGAAATAAAAAGGCATATTTGTTTGATTACTCTCTTTGTTTTCCCACTTATTAATATCTTCACTATTTAAATGGATCCCCAAATGCCTTGGAAATAAAAGGAAAATGATGGCAACAGTAAAATAGTGCTGTCTTTCAGAATACACAAAGTGCTTGTTTTTACTTTAACTAAAACCCCTGACTTTATTATTTTGGAAGTAATTAGGACCACAAAAGCAATTTTATTAGCTTTCCTTCTTCTGATCTTTATTACTTGGCTTGTTGGCACTAACTAATAGGTACAGTACTCCCAATTCTAATGTTAAGGAAAGATAAGAAAAGAAACAGGTTTATATGTGCCGTGGAAAAGTGGCTTATGATAGCAGCTCAATGTCTGATGTGTCCGTCCTTCCTTCCTTCCTTCCCTTCCCTTCCCTTCCCTTCCCTTTCCCTTCCTTCCTTCCTTCCTTCCTTCCTTCCTTCCTTCCTTCCTTCCTTCCTTCCTTCCTTCCTCCCTCCCTCCCTCCCTCCCTTCCTTACTTCCTTCCCTCCCTCTCCTAACTCCCTCTTATCTCTTTCAATTCCTCTTTCTTCCTCTTCCCTTCCCCTTTCCTTCCTTCCCCTTCCCCTTTCTCTCCTTCTCTCTCTCTCTCTCTCTCTCTCCAGAGAGATGAGCATTCTAAGAATTTCCTAAAATGAATCGGTGCTGAATGTTAGACCTACACATACATTTATGGGTATGCCAGCTGTTAGAATCACATATACAGATGATTCCAGAAAACATATACACATTTTTAAGAAAGGAAAAAAAAAACTGTATTAAAATTATAATACTCAAGTCACTCTCTATATTGCCAATCTTTGTTGTTTTGTATATAGTAACTTGTAACTGTATAAGTTTAGAAGTGACTTGAGTATACGATTATACAGGTTTTTTCTTTCTTAAACTGTGTGTACATATTTTTGGCACCTTCTGCCTTTTGAACTGGGAGGAGACAAGCAGAGAAAGGACTGAGTGAGCCAGTTCTAATCTTCACCTATCATGAAAAGAATTAAAAGGTTGACACTACAATTTAAGAACTAATAACTGGCAGGGTTATTAGAAAAGCAATACTTAGATGCTAAAAATATATTAAATATATAACATATCTATACATTTAGATTATGTAACACTTTCAATATTACTCTGTAATTTATTTTATGTTTGTCAAAATTCATTACTCATATTCATGGATTATCAATATTTTAATTTTGTGTACTTAAAATTTCCTACGTAAACTAAATCAGCTATGATTATAATTAAGCACTCGAAATAAGTTGTCAATACATTACCTGCTTTGCTAGTTTGAAAAATAAGATGCTTCACAAGTTTCAGAAATAATTTTTAAGAATTCTTTTATATTTAAATTACAATGACACTGTGCTCCTTTCTTCTTTATCTGGGATGGTTCTTGCTAGAAATATAGAGTATTACAGCCCTCCACATGGCAGCTACCTAGAGAGCAGGAATCTATAGGCCTAGATGAAGTTATTTTGGAGACCAAAAGGAAATAAAAAAGGAGTAAAACTTCAGTTGCTCTTGAATTTCCTGAACTACTGGCATTTGTGTTAAACCAAACTTCCCCATTAGCACTATAAACATTCCCAGGGATGTAAGGGCATTCAATATTTGGCTACAAAGATAGAGGTTAAAGCCATCCACGTTTGTATCAATAGCTGGCACTTCTACGTTAAGAAAAATATAATTTTACCTCTTTCATGTTTACATGGATGGAGCTGGAACATATTCTCCTTAGCAAAGTATCCCAGGAATGGAAGAAAAATATGCAATGTACTCAGCCCTACTATGAAGCTAAACTATAGCCTTCACATGAAGGCTATAACCCAACTATAGCACAAGACTATGGGGAAAGGGCCAAGGAAGGGGAAGGGAGGGGGGAGGTTTAGGGGGAGAGAGGGTAATGGGTCAGGCCACATCTATGGTGCATATTTTTATCTATAAAAAAAAATTTAAAAAAAAAAAAAAAACCATTTGGGTTTTGGCAAGAGACTTTAAATACTTGCCCCAACAAGAAGGGGATTAGTCCTATTAACTGCCAAAAAGGGAGGCATCTGTTTATTTTTGAAGGAGAAGTGCTACTTTTATGCCAGCAGATCTGAGATCATGCAAAACAAGATCAAAACACTCCAAGAAGATCTAGAAAAGAGAAGAAAAGAAATTTAGAAAATCCCCTGTGGACGGACCTACATGGTTTTTCACCCTACCTTCTTCCCCTGCTACCCTTATTTTCCCTTCACCTTTGCGCCCTGTATCCCAAAAAAAAGGTTAGAGGCAGTTAAATCAGGTCGAAGTCCAATACCACCAGCTCATTAACCAAGAATCTAACTATTATTCTTCACCGCCCTCCATAGCACCAATGACGGGTAAGATTCCCAAAGTGGGGACAACCTAAGACAAGATATGGAGAGGCTGCATGGTGGATTACATTCATAGTACCCAAAGACGGGTAAGATCACTCTGCGTTCAGT
>CAUYPK010002871.1:0-75289 GCA_963574355.1 Loris lydekkerianus
CATGTATACCATGGAATATTATGCAGCCTTAAAGAAAGATGGAGACTTTACCTCTTTCATGTTTACATGGATGGAGCTGGAACATACTCTTCTTAGCAAAGTATCTCAGGAATGGAAGAAAAAGTATCCAATGTACTCAGCCTTACTATGAAGCTAAATTATAGCTTTCACATGAAGGCTATAACCCAACTGTAGCACAAGACTATGGGGAAAGGGCCAAGGAAGGGGAAGGGAGGGGGGAGGTTTTGGTGGAGGGAGGGTAATTGGTGGGGCCACATCTATGGTGCTCCTTGGAATGGGTACAGGCGATTGCACTAATGTACACAGCTAAGAATTAAAGAAAAAAAAAAAAAGTTGGAGACTTCACTGTCCCACCCTCAGTAATGGACAGAACAAAAAGAAGAAGATAAGTAAACAAATAGAAAACTTAACATAATACACCAACCAAACCAAACATATGTATAGAACACATATAGATCTCAACAACAATAGCATATACATTTTTTTCTAAGCACATATGGGACACTTTCCAGCATAGATCATGTGTGAGAGCACAAATTAAGTCTCAATAGATTGTAAAAGACAGATATCATACAAAGTCTTTTCTGATCACACTGGAATAAAATTAGAAATAAATTACAAAGTTAAACTGAAAAATTCACAAATTTTTGAAAATTAAACAATACATATTCAAATAACAAATGGATCAAAGAAGAAATCACAATGGAAATTAGAAAATACTTAGAATTAAATGAAAATAAAAATAGCATACCAAAACTTATGTAAAGCACTGAAAGCAATTCTAAGGGGGAAATTCATAGCTATAAATGTTTACATTAAAAAATAAGAAATTAACAAATCCACAATCTAACTTTACAACTTAAGGAAATAGAAAAAGGACAAAGTAGGCCAGGTGCAGTGGCTCACACCTGTAATCCTAGCACTCTGGGAGGCTGAGGCAGGTTAATTGCTTGAGCTCAGGAGTTCGAGACCAGCCTAAGCAAGAGTGAGAGACCTTGTCTCTAAAAATAGCCAGGCATTGTGGTGGGTGCCTGTAGTCCCAGCTACCTGGGAGGCTGAAGCAAGTCAATCATTTATGCCTAAGAGTTTGAGGTTGCTATGCACTATGACACCATAGCACTCAATCGAGGATGGCAAATTCTTTGTCTCAAAAAAAAGGAAAAGGACAAACTAAACTCAAAGCTATCAGAAGAAAGAAAATAATAAACATTGAAATAGGGATAAAGTAGAGATCAGAAAAATAGTAGAGAAAAATCTACTTTTGTTAAAAAGATAAAAAAATTGACAAACTTTTTGCTATGTGGACTAAGAAGAAAAAAAAGTTTCAAATTACTAAAATTAGAAATAAAAGTGAGCACATTACTACTATTCTACAGAAATAAAAAGGATGTTTGAATAAATTCAAGTAATAAATTGGATAACCTAGATAAGATTAACAGATGATAGAAGAGTACACCAAAAAATAATTGGATAACCTGGATAAAATGGATAAAATTGCTAGAAATACAAAACCTACCATGACTAAACCTAATCATGAATAAATATAAAATCTGAATAGACTTACTACTGGTAAGGAAATTAAATTAAATTAGTAATCAAAAGCTCATGCCTATAATCCCAGCACCGTGGGAGGCTGAGGAGGGAGAATTGCTTGAGCTCAGGAGTTTAAGACTTGCCTGAGCAAGAGTGAGACCCCCAACTCATTAAAAAACAACAACAAAAAAAAAAACCAAACAAACACCCAGACAGTTGCTGTGGCAATAGCCTGTAATCCCAGCAGCTTCTAGAGGCTGAGGTAGCGGGATGCCCACAACCCAAATCTGAGGTTGCAGTGAGCTATGATGCTATTGCACTCTGCTCAGGGAATAGGGTGGGACTCTGTCTCAACAACAATAACAACACACACACACACACACACACACACACACACACAAAGAAAAGAAAAAAGAAAAAGAAAGAAAGAAAAAGCAAGGAAATAAAAAATAATTAAAAAAAAAAAATCCCCCAAAAGAAAAACTCTTATTCTATGGCTTCACTGGTGAATTCTACTAAATATGTAAAGAACTAATACCAATCCTTCTCAGACTTTTCAAAAAAATTGAAGAGGAGAGAATACTTTCTAATTCATTATGAGGGCAGCAATATCCTAATACCAAAGCCAGACAAAGGTACTCCAAGAAAACTACAAACCAATAACTCCTATGAATATTTATGCAAAAATCCTCAACAAAATACTAGCAAAAAAAAAAAAAAAAATTCAATAGCATAATTAAAAGGGTTATACATTATGACCAAGTGGGATTTATGTCTGGAATGCATGGGTGGCTCAACATACAAAAATAAATCAGTATGATCTTTAAAAACCCAAAGTATATTTTTCCTCTGCTATCACACCAACACAATAATAATCAACATAGAAGTCCTATGATCCTAAAATATATGGATATTTCACCACACTAGCAAACTAGCAAACAATTCTGCAGTGGACAACAACTGGGTGCCCTCCAATTCAATTCCCCCACTATCTACCAGGAGATAGCATCAGAACCCACCAGGTGAGGACTCAATCCCACATGACCTCTGACCCTTCCCACCAGTCACAAGTCTGGGCACCCAGAACTTCTGAATGACTGGTTTCAAGTTGGGGTTCCCATTATGACTCTTTGAATTTTATTACATTGCTAAAGCCAATCACAGAACTCAAGGAAATACTTGTGTTTATTGGTTTATTATAAAGGATATCACAAAAGTTACAGATAAAGAGATTCATAGGGCAAGGTATAGGGAAAGGAGCTCAAAACTTCCATGCTTTCCTTGGATATGCTATCCTCCAGGAACCTCCACATTCAGCTATTCAGAAGTGCTTTGGGGGTTTTATGGAAGCTTTCTTTTTTATTATTTATTTTTTATTTTTTTGAGACAGAGTCTCACTTTGTCAACCCTGGTAGAGTGCTGTGGCATCACAGCTCACAAGAACCTCAGACTTCTTGGCTTAAGTGATTCTCTTGCCTCAGCCTCCCAAGTAGCTGGGCCTACAGGCACCAGCCACAAAGGTAGGCTATTTTTAGAGACAAGGTCTCCCTCTGGCTCAGATTGGTCTGGAACTCATGAGCTCAAGCAATCCACCCACCTCGGCCTCCCAGAGTGCTAGGATTACAGGTGTGAGCCACAGGCCCAGCCTTATGAAAGCTTTCTTACATAGGCATGATTGATTAAAATATTTGACAATTAGTGATCAACTTGACCTTTAGCACTACTTTCCTCCCCAGAGGTTAGGGTGGGGGCTGAAAGTCTCAACCCACTAATCATGGGTTTATCTTTCCAAAGATAAGCCCCCATCTTGAAGCTATCATTCAATCATTAGCAGACAAAAAGACATCACTTTGGGGATTCCAAGGATTTTAGGAGCTATATGCCAGGAAATAGGGATGAAGACCAAATATATATTTCACACGATGATACACCACATAAACAAAATAAAGGGGGACAACACATTTTGACAAAATTCAACACTCTTCCATGATAAAAACCTTCAGCAAACTAGGAATACAAGGAAACTATTACAACACAATAAAATCCACATATGAAAACCCACAGCAAATATCATACTCCATGGTGAAAGACTGAAAGCTTTTCCTCTAAGATGAAGAATAAGTCCAAAATGCCCACTTTTGTACTGGAAGTTCCAACCAGAGAAATTAGGTTAAAAAAAAAAAAGAAAAAGAAAAAGAAAAGAAAAATAAAAAGCATTCAAATTGGAAAGGAAAAAGTATATTATCTTTTGTGTAGAAGATTCTGAAAATTCCACACACACACAAAAAAATACTTATTAGAACTAATAATGAATTCAGCAAGGTAGCAGGATACAATGTCAATGCACAAAAATCAATTACATCTCTATGTACTACCAATGAACAATCTGAAAAGGAAATTATAAAAAGCAATTACATTTCTAATAGCACCAAAAAGAATGAAAATACTTAGGAATTAACTTAACCAAAGAGGTGAAAGACTAGTACAATGAAAACTATGAAACATTACTAAATGGAATTTATGAAGACATAAATAAACGGAAACATATCCCATGTTCAAGGGTTGAAAGACTTAATTTTAAGATGTCAATACTACTCAAAGTCATACATAGATTTAATACAATTCCTATTAAAATTTCAATGATGTTTTTTGCAGAAACAGAAAAACTTATCCTCAAATTTAGAGGAGTCTCAAGAGACCTGAAACAGGATGTAGAAAGAAAAGAAAAAGGATGTAGCACTCACACATTTTGATTTTAAAACTTACTACAAAGCTACAGACAGAGCTGGTACTAGCATAAAATTAGTAATTAGTAATTAGACAGAGTGGTACTAGCATAAAAACAGGCATATAGGTCAAAAGAATAGAATATAGAGCCCAGAAATAGACCCATATATGATCAATTGGTTTCTGACAAGGGTGTAAATCCACTCAATGGGGAAAGGATAGCATTTTTGACAAATGGTGCTGGGAAAACTGGATATCCACATACAAAAAAATGAAGCTGGACATTTACCTAATATCAAACACAAAAATTAATTTCAAAAGGGATCTAAGAACTACTGGTGAAACCTAAAACTATAAAACTCTTAAAATATAGGGAAGAGCTTCATGATATTAGATTTGGCAATGATTTCTTAGATATGGTACCATGGCACAGATAACAACAGCAATAAAAATAAACAAATTTAACTTAATGAAAATTTAAAATTGTTGTGACTCAGAAGACAGTATCAACAGAGTAAAAGGCCAGAAAATATTTGCAAATCAGATATCTGATAAGAAAATACCTACAATGCTATACCAAGAACTCCCAAAACTAAAATAAATAAATAAACTCATAAACAACCAAATTAAAAATAGGCAAAGGACTTGAAAAGACATTTCTCCAGAGAAGACGTACAAATGGCCATTAAGCACAGGAAAAGATGCTCAACAGTATTAACGTTAGGAAAATGCAAATCAAAACTACAATAGATTCCACCCAGTACCCATTGGGAAGGCTGTTTGAAAACAAACAAACAAACAAACAACAATTAAAAAAAAACAAACAGAAAATAATAAGTATTTGTATGTATGTGGAGAAATTGTAACCCTTGTGCACTATTGGTGGGAATGTGAATGATACAGCAATATCATAGTACCTCCAAAAATTAAAAATAGAATTACATATGACCTAGCAATTCCACTTCTGGATATACATTAAAAGAATAGAAAACAGGGTCTCAGACCTGCAACATAATAACCCATATTCACAGCAACATTATGTATAATAGCTAAAATGTGGAAGTAACCTAAGTGCCATCTGTAGGTGGATAAGCAAAATGTAATACATATATACCTGCAATGGAATATTATTCAGCCTTGGAAAGGAAGGACATTCTGACAGATGCTTCATTATAAATGAACTTGAGGATATTATGTTAAGACAGTCATGAAAAGACAAATCAAAATTCCTACAATTCCACTTTTATGAGGTACTTATAGTAGTCAAAAATCACAAAAACAGACAATTGAATGGTGGTTGCCAGGGACTGGAGGGAAAGACGGAAATAGAGAATTATTGTTCAGTAAGTATAGAGTTTCAGTTTTACAGGATAGATTGAGTTATGGATATGGGTAGTGGTGATTGTTGTACATTATGAATGCATTTAACACCACTCAGCTATACACTTAAAAATGGTTAAGATGGTAGATTTCATGTTAAAAAAATTTTAACAACAACAACAAAAAAAAAAAAACCACCCTGAAAACGGAAAATAATAAATTCTCTGTCTAGTGTCTAGAGGTGCATCTGTTTTATAGGCTTATTCTTTATACCACTGCTTCTCCAACCTTAAATATTAATGGTATGTCTTGCTATCATGCAAATTCTGGATTCAATAAGTCTAGAGTGCGGCCTAAGATTCTCCATTTCAACTTCCAAAATGAAGCCAATGTTGCTGGTCCTGGTCCTTTGGCCCCAGATTTTGAGGAAAAGGTTTTATAAAATTTATAAGGTAAGATAAACAGCATTTGAGATTCAAACACAAACACACTGAATAATTAAATGGCAGTTGCCTCAAAATGAGATGGGACTCAATAGACTAGAAGATGTGCTCTTTCTGAACAATAAATATGACACTTTCTAGAAAGACTGAGTCTTGCTTTATTATCTATTGCTACATAACAAAATTATTGGCTTAAAACAATATCAAACATTTATTTTTCTCATGAATTTGAAATGTGGGCAAAGCTTTGCAGAGATAACTTGTCTCTGTTCCACATGGCATCAACTGGGATAATTTAAGTGGGGACTGGAGTAGCCATTTACAAAATGACTCACTGTGTGGCTGGCTAGTTGATGCTGGATTTAGTTGTGAATTAATTGTGAGCTCAGCCAGATCTGTGGGACAACAGTCTTGGATCCTCTCCATATGACACCTCCATGGGCTGCTCGAGCTTTCTCATAGTATGGTGACTGCTTTCCAAGAATAAGTGTCTCAAGAGAACAAAGATAGAAGGTGCCAAAAAAAAAAAAAAAAAAGTGTATATACATTTTAAGAAAAGAAAAAAAATGTGTTAAAATTGTAATACTCAATATACACATATAATAAAAGATGAATACAAGTCACATTTGAGCACCTCTTATAATTGCAGAAGTCAAACATGACTTGAGTGTTACAATTTCAATACATTTTTTCCTTTCTCAAAATGTGTATACATTTTTTGGCACTTTCTGGTAGGTAGAATTCTTATGACTAAGACTCTGTTATCAGTTGTGGTACATTCTGCTATTAATTGACATGGTCATAAAGGCCTACAAGAAGAGTGACGGAAGACTCTACCTCTTGAGGGTGAAATGGCAAAGTTCTGTAAGAGCATGAGGAATGGAGCATAAAATCATGATCATCTTTGGAAAACACCACCTATCATACCTATCCACCCCAAATGCTTTGTGAACAAATGCTAAATTTGTTAAAATGCAAAATTCTCTAATGCTAGCCCATTCCCATGTATATACATTTTAGGAAAGAAAAAAAGAAATATAAAACATTTTGGAAGAATTGAGAAAACGGAGAATAAAAGATCAGATAATTAATGGAGATTAGAAAAAAACAAGAGGGAAATAGGTTAAAGAGTAAAGATAGAAGTCTAAAAAGGAGGTAAAATATAAGGCCTCATCAGAGAGGACTGGGCATGAGGACTAGGGGCAAGTACATTTATAATGAAGCATATGTCAGAATGTCTTTCCTTTCCAAGGCTGAATAATATTCCATTGCAGGTTCATATGTATCATGTTTTGCTTATTCACCTACAGATGATAGTTAGGTTACTTCCACATTTTAGCTATTATACATAATGTTGATGTGAATATGGGTGTATAGACACCTCTCTGAGACCCTGTTTTCGATTCTTTTGGATATCCTTGATTTACAGAAGCAATTATACTGCCTGATCTTCCATTTGCCAACTTAATGTTTCTACTCCTACATTTGAGGTCTAACTCCCGTGAAAAATACACTTAGGGCTGTTCTTCCAGCCAGATCAGCACCCAGGCAATTTTAAGATCGTCATGACAATCAGATCTCCCAGTAAACAAATGCTAGTAATTATAGAATGAGACATGGAAACAAAAGGTCCCTCTGTTCACATAGGGTCCTTCAAATTGGCTCCCCATACTTCTTCATTTGGTCTCCACATTGTCCTGATGAGTGGGACATGAGAGTCTAAAGTGGTGTGAGAAAGTCATGGCATACTCAATAGTTGGTGCATCAGGCAAGGTTTTCTGCACCTTTACCTGAAGCAGCATTTCAAAGACCAGAAGAGAAATACTTCTACCACAAAATTCACATAACTTCCTTTCAAACACAACCACTGAGCATTCCTATACATTGGAAACTCACCACCTCTCCACTCTTCCTCCACACCACTCACTTCAGGTGCAAAAGATAAAGATTTCCTCATGAAGCACCATTGCCTGGTACATGAGAATGTTTCACGTATGCTATTGGGATGAGTTCCTGGAAGGAAGATGAGGAAAATGATCTGTACTTTTCTTGATTTCTACCCAGGCGTGTCTGTTCTGTAGGCGTCCTGGAGTTCTTCCCAGAAGGCAGATCTCAAAATCTTCAATGCCAATCATAAATAAGAGTTTCATTTACTTAAAAGAATAAAACCCGTTTGGTGTTGTGAATATGAATGAAAAGTGCCAGGTTAAAAGGAACAACTGCCGATCTTCAACTATAATAGAGTCCCGAAAGAAAGGACCAGCTCATTCTCCCCTCTCCCCTTCCTTCTATTTTCTACACCAATCCCTTCCCATTTACCAAAAGAATCAGGACGTCTACCAGAGAGACAGCTGAGTTGAGACTGGGTTGCTGCCTAAATGTGTGAATTTGGGCATGTCAGTTAATTTCCCTGTCTGTTGCTCCTACCCAGAATTAGAATAAGAGTCTTTATCTCTCTTTATCTTCTTTTGAACTTTGCCAAAGAAAGGCACTACCAAGATGCTAAGGAAAATCCTGCCAGCAATTATAGCTACTCTGTGAGGATATACTATGTTCTTAACACAGAAAGTCTAGAAGTAAGGTCTTTCCTGCTATATTCATGCATTATCAAGGCATCATTATTATTAGGCACACTACTTTGAAATATTAAAGAAAATAAAGATAGAATACTAAATGTTAAAAGTATGATACTGAAGATGAGCATTATAAAGCCATGAAACCCTTAGAATGCCCCTTCTTCACTCTGCTCAGACACTGCCCTGCGGTTACTCCCTCCCTGCGTTCGTATTTCAGACAAACCAAGCTTTAGCAGTGCATAGTCTCTTGACCTCCTAATCTAAGAGAGGAAGAGCCTGGGAGTTCACATTCAAGCTGGAAGTTCTAGCCGTAGGGCATATTCAATAAACCATATATGTAAAATAGTTATGCCAAAGAAATCATAAGCAACTTGGATATGGCACCCAGCCTCTCTAAGCCTCTGTATTAATTTGTTAGGGCTGCCATAACAAAATCCCACAGACCAGGTGACTTAAACAAGAGAAATTTATTTTTGCAGTTTTGGATACTAGAAGGCCAAGATCAACAGATTGGCAGGTTTGGTTTCTCCTAAGGCCCCACCCTTGACTTACAGACAGACACCATCTTGCTGTGTCCTCACATGGACTTTCCTCTGTGCATAAATGTCTGGTATCTCTTCCTCTTCTTATAAAGACACCAAGCATACTGGGCTAGGACATACCCTTCAGGTCTTATTTTAACTTAACACATTAAAGATCTTATCTTAAAATGCAGTCACATTCTAAGGTTAGGGCTTCAACATATGAACTTTAGAAGAACACAGTTTAGTCCATAGTAGCCACTTTAAAAGTAGCCATCACAAAACTTATGTAAGATATAAATAAGAATATGACTTATTCTAAATAAGTCATCATTCAAATATTGTGTTATTAATATTCTTATCATTATAATTAATATTATCTCTGACATATCATCAGTCTCCCAGGAAATCTGAATTTTCTACCTTTGTAAGAATTATATCATAATTCAGAGGCTTAGAGAGGCTGGGTGCCATATCCAACTTGCTTATAATTTCTTTGGCATAACTATTTTACATATATGGTTTATTGAATATGCCCTATGGCTAGAACTTCCAGCTTAAATGTGAACTCCTAGGCCCTTCCTCCCTTAGATTAGAATTATGTTATGTTACTTAAGATGTTTAGATCCAAATCCTGGCTCTACCACTTGTACAGTAGCTATGTGACCTTCAGAAATGGTTAACATTTCTAAGCCTTAATTTCCCTATTTATAAATTAAGGATGATAAAAGTAGCACCTGCTTTGTAGGGTTGTTGAAAGGGTTAAAAGAGAGAAAGGAGGGAGGAGTGGGGAAAGGAAGATCAGAGAGAAGGAAGAAGGGAGGGGGGTAGGGCCTTGGTGTATGCCACAACTTTTGGGGGCAAGACACGGTTGTAAGAGGGACTTTACCTAATAAATGCAATCAGTGTAACCTGGTTTCTTGTACCCTCAATGAATCCCCAACAATGAAAAAAAAAAAAAAAAAAGAAAGAAAGAGGCAATGCATTAAGGTGACTAGCTATTAGTACATGCTCAATAAATTAGAGTTGTTAATAATAGCAGTATTGACCTTGCTGCTGCTGCTGCCTCTTTCTCAACCAGCAGAGGTCTCCATCATAGTCAATGAGGACTAGCTTCCCTGTGACAGTCTGCACCACAGCTGCCAAGCACATCCACTGTTGGCAGAGGAAATAGTGAAAGAATTACCACCCTGTCCAAAGTGAGGGGGGAAAAATTAAAACAAGAGAACAGGAAATAGTTAGGATCTCACAATAAAATGTTAAATGAAAAAATGACCATAAATTAAGATTATTTGTTTCTAGTACTGACTTTTGCAAATATTGCCCTTAGTTGCATCTCACTTTAGCTTGTTCTAAAGAGTTTTTTAAAAAGAAAGAAAAAATACTCACATACATTACAGAAGAACAGTAAGAATAAATTGGCAAATGTATGTAATGTTCTCCGAAAACAATAAATGCTGTTAAATAAACACTTCGTATTTCTCACATAATTAACCTTATTCATCTTTATCACCAGCTATGCTCCGTGCCTCCGTTTCTGCTTACACTGTAATATAGTTCCTTTAACCTTTTGTCCTCGGACAAGCTTATACCTCCAAGTTCAATTATTCTGTCAATTATGTTTTAAATCGTACTGATTTCCATTAACCACTTGTGTATCAATTTGTTGATCTATTCCTTCTTCTGAACCAATCGTCTTTGTACCCACTGAAAGGCTAAGGGCAATTAAACTGAGGATGGTGAGAGTTATTTAAGAAAAATTAAATCATAAAGGTAAATAAGGTGGGAAGACTGGAATTAAAAAGGGTACTGAGGAGAAAATACACATGTACTAAAAAGCACAGAACCGGAGCAGATATGAGCGCAGAGGGAAAAGAGAGCGAGGAAGACAGAGCTTGCTCATGCCTGCGCCAGCTCTCTTTCAGCACCAAGGACAGAACCTCTCGGCGGGTGACCCTAGCAACGTTTAGTTTAGGATCCCTCCCAAATCCTCTAGAAAAAAATGGATGCATTCAAATGCAGCTATAAAACATGCACCAAGGTCTAATAGGGTAGCTGGGAAAGCAGCACACAAGTAATCTCACCTTAGAGGCAAAAATGGGTGATTTTCTTTCTGTTTATGTACATAGTTTCCATGTCCTGGGAAACGCAAAGTTTGCTTTGCTTGAGTATGTCTGCTGTCAGTAAATGGCTGCAGGGACTGAAGTGCTAAACTCCACAGTCTCCAGAAATCAGAAGAAATTTTCAGGGTAAGTAATTTTTCATTCTGTTTCTAATTTAGTCCATCATGTTTTCCTGGAAGTTTATTTAATCAGCTTGGGGTTCTGTGGTTCTCTAAGAATATGCAGTAAAACTCTATACCTGCTCTTATCTAAAAACCTAAATCCCTGAGGATACTGTTTTTATTTTTTTCCTAAGTGGTTGGACAGTAAAAACCTGTTCTCTTCCTTTTTTCTTTTCTTTTTTTTCCCTGAAATTGTATACTCATGGGTTGTAGAAACTATACCAAGGCAGGATTAAGAGATAGAAAACAAAAAGCTGTTATTATTCCTGAGATTTGTGTGGAAGTTGATTGTATTTCTCTTAAGGGTTTTACTTAATTGTTAAGGGTCTGTTATTTTAAACTCCCCCAATTCAAAACCCTGGTAATCCAGGGCTGAGGGTTTTGAGAGGTATTGTTTTCAATGGTCTATTTAAAGTCAGCCTATTTCCAAGTCAGAATCCAATTATTCCCAACAGAGATGTGTAGTGGCAGTGATGATTGTGTATGTTTCTGTGATGACATATGATTTTTAGCATAAGGTTATTTAATTGTGGGACTTTCCTTGCCTATCGTAGCTTTTGGGGTCAATGGAAATAATTGCAATTAGGCATTTCCTCCACTTCATCCATTTAGCTAAGTTGAATACCATCAAAATGCACACACAAATAATAATGCAGAAATAGCAAAGTGGAACTTGGATTCTAAACTCATGGTGCATGTTTGTTTGCATTTTGTTGGTGAAGCCCTTCACTTACTGATACTAAAAGGCCAGTGAAATGTCTGTCCTTAGGTAAGAGTGAAGAACAGCTGCTTGACGTGTCATTAGAATCGCTGATAGACAAAGAGAAGCAGAGATAATCGAGAAAGATTCTTCCTCAAGCACGTGTTTATTTATAGTTGTATATTTTCAAGTCTGCATGGTTAGCAGTAGCAGGGATATTGAGCAAGGAAAATACTGACAGTATCCAAATGAGTGCCTGATATTAAAGCATCTATACAGAAGGCTGCTTATGAAAGAATACGAATTAAAGCAGATTCCAAATAGATTCTACTCAATAAATTCAGTTTCTAATTCATTGAAATTCGTTATCAATATTTGCTTATTGACTGCCTGATCTACTGAATTTGTATCTTATCTCTGATTAGAACAGCAGTGTGCTCAGTCTTTAGAGGTTGTAAGGGAAAGTGAGGGTGTTCTACTTTGCTAAGCAGTTTTAATGAGGAAAAAAGATGATATTATCTTAGCTACTGGATCCCAGTAAGCAGCTATGGTTTTTTTCTGTACATCTACCAACAATGTAAATGTGCCCAAATACACATATATAAACATACTATATATTCAATGTACTTTTCAGTCTTCATTGGGTAAATACACTAGATTGCAATTTGCAAGAATAAAATGTCATAGAAATGCTAAAGACTATCTCTAATAATAATGACAATGTAACTCCCACTGGTTCTATCAGCAGTGTGCACCTGCATTGACTTCACTGAGCTTAGTCAGATGATCTGTACAAGATACTCTGAACAAGCGAGATTTTAAAATTAGTACCCATTTCATGTTTGTATGCCTTACCCCAAAAGTGGCATAGTTAAGAATATGAGCTCTGGAATCAGACGGATCTTGGATTGAATCAACTCCATCATTTCCTGGTTTGTAACCTTAGCAAGATGCTTAACCTCTCTGGGCCTCACTCTCTTTACCTGCAAAAATGAGATGATGATGGGACCTGTCTCCTGCATCAGGTTGTTGCAAGGTTTAAATATGAGAATGTTTACAAATGAGAGCTATAATTATTAATTGTATCTGGCAATATAGCAAGTCTGAATTAAAGCCCAGGCCAGAAAAGTTCTGAAGATGAGTGGTCAGGATGTGACCAAGTGAAAAATGAGAGGTGGCAAGAGCTAGGGATCTGTGACTGAGTGAAGGTGGAGTCATGGAACCCTGCTACAAAGGTGTTTTGCTCAGATGGTTAAAGAAAACTCATCTCCACTTGAGAATGACTCCTGACTTCAACTTCTACTCACAGATGGAATGAATTGTGAGCTTTGCCTTTAAGGAGACCTGAGATCAAAGCTTGGCTCAAACCAGCACCTTATACATTGTGTAATCTTGAAGAAGCTACTAAACTTCTGTCTCAGTTTCTTAATCCACAAAAGGATATTGACCTTTATGGCTGCTATAAATGTTAAAATGAGATAATATATGAAAAGTCCTAGCTTCTGACATACAGTAGCAGCCCAGAAATAGTCGCCTTTAGAAGCAGGTTGAGGTCTCAAGGTGCTTTTGTTGTGTTTGATTTTTGCTTATCTCAATATCCTTAAGGAAAGAGAATAAATAATTAAAATCCTGTAAACCCCACAAATGTTCTAGGCAGACTGTCATTCAGTACTGAAGGATTGAACAGCAACAAAGAAGGATATATGTCATAGCTGATGGGGACCTGACCACTCTGTGTTCCTCTGCTTTTTAAAATAGATTACACACTCACTCTAAAAGATGCTCAAACAGACTGTAAAAGATCGAGATAAATCAATACTTTATAAAGTTAAAGGCTCATAAAAATCTGTACATGGTGCTGCACTGCATGTAATGAATCTTAAAAAAGAGTGAAGCCAGCAGTAATCGTCCAGTCTTTGCTTTCTATACTTTCTCACCCCACATCTCCTTTTAACACCCCACACTCTGCTGGTCACCAGTGATGTGCTCATTCCTAAGTTCATTAGACACTCTCCAGCTGTAGCTTATTTGACCCCTTCCCCTCTTCCTGCTTTCCTGTTAACAATAAAGCTATTGTACTTTAGGTGCTATTTGCCGGACATTATGCTAGGGCAGTGATTCTTTTGACAATGTTCAGAAGCATTTTTGGTTGTCATGATTTGGGGGAGGCAGAAGTATGATACTGGCACCTAGTAGGTAGGTGTTGGGAATGCTCATAAATAACCTGCAATGCTCAGGATGACCCCCACAGTAAAGAATTATCCATCCCAAGCTGTCAATAGTGCCAAAGCTTTACATATACAATTTCATTTAATCTTCACACTAACCCTGTGGAATGGGCATGATTATCCCCATTTTGCTGATGAGGAAACCAGCCTACACTTACGAGTTGCTGAGAGAGTGATTATTGAGTTAAGGAACCCTCTAGACTCTTTGCTTCTCTCTACCTGAGACCAGTTTACTATCTGTTAGTATATATATCAGAGGGAAAAAAGAAAGAAGAAAGCCCAGCTGAGCTCTGTGTTGTATAAGCAACACACAGAGAGGGAGGAAGAAATCTAAGAAGGGAGGAAGCTGAAACAATTAGCTGAGAGGCAGGGAGTATTCTAGCATCTCACTCATCTCTGCTTTCATCTCTCACATCCACAACCTGTCAGAAACTGCCTGGACAGCTTCAGCTTACCCCACCTGCTGCTATAAAGAATATAAGACTTGAGACAGTACAATGTGAAAAAAATAAATCAGAAACCTATGGAGTTGTGACTCTAATATCAGGCTCAGAATTGATTTTCAGAATTGAGGGTTCCCCTTTATATAATTAGCCATTGACACAAAGCTGTACTATTTTTAAGTAGCTGACAACCTCTTGGCAGAGTAAAAAGTCCAGCAAGATGGCAACAAACATCACAAGTTTTTATGCTTCCCTCTTAAATGGCGGACGAGATGAGGCTAAGTCCCCGAAAAGGAGGATTCTGGCCACTGCCTTCCAAGGTGGTCCAGTTGTGAAAGGAAAGTCATCTGGGCACAAGCCTGCCTTGAAAGTGGAAATATCCTTGCACAATCAGAAAGCATTGTATTTTTCCAAAAGCTCTTGGCAGCAGCAGTACTATTTCCAGGGTAGCAGCTGCCCTTTTCCGAATAATGAGAAAATTATAATTATTATCAAGAATTATTATTATGTTTTAAAATACATTGAGTGCAAACAGTTTGCCAAGATAAAGAACAATTTTTTAAAGCAATTCTGTGATATATTCCAAGTTGGTCACCTCTTTCCAATCATTTGCTCATTTTAACACGTTCATATTCCAGGTTAAAATACCTTGGAGTGAAGTATGAAATGACAGCCATGATGAGGCCAGTCTCCTAATCAAAGGAGAGTTGCAGAGCCAGGATTGAGAATAAACCCCGACACCAACCCAGCCTCTATGTTTGCCAGGGCCTGGAGCAAGAGCTCCAATGGAGGCCCACCACATATACTATATTTAAATGTTTTGAAGTCATAACCAACAAAGCATTGGATAAAATGTTTAATCTTCCTACCCTGAAAAAAATACCTTCATAGCAACTTGGAGGGTCAGGTTTGAACTTAGGATTCTTGAGCCCCTAGGATGTGACAGGGCAGAAGAAGCTGGGCCCCTTCCTCTGTCCCACCCCAAGGACCCTATCCTTTTCCCACCTCAAGCTACACAAAAGGTATCCATCCAAGTGCCAACAAAAACTGCCACCTGGTCCCGGGGACCATATACACATACACACACAGACACACACAGACACACACACACACACATACACACACACACACACGGCACAGTCTGCCCGCAGGGTGACAGATTCAAAATGAGGCCTGTGATGCCCTGGAAACAGGCTCTGAGCAGTTAGGGCAGAGAATTCTGTGATCTTGGCACTGGGCAGGTGGTCTGATGGGGTGTAGACCCTTAGAGGATCTGGGAGGGTATGACCTCACCCAATGGGAAACATATAACCAGAAGAGGGGGTCTTAATCTGTCTGGGCTGCTATACCAAAACAACATAAACTGGGCCACTTATAAACAACAGAAATTTACTTCTGGGAAATCCAAGATGAAGGCACCAAAGAATTGTGTCTGTCCTGCCTTCCGGTTCCTGGACAGCTATCTTTCCACTGTGTTCTCACATGGTAGGATAGAAGGTGGTCAGCTCTCTGGAGCATCCCTCTTAAGAACACTAATCCCATTCATGAGGGCTCTGACCTTGTGACCTAATCACCTCCCATTGACCCCTTCTCTCTCCTGTATCAGCCCTACCAGCCCCCTGGGAGTTGGTACTTTAACATATGAATTCAGAGGGGACACAAACATTGGGGCCACAGCAGAGACCAAGAGTGCAGCCCTCTTACAAGGCAGAGCTGGAAGCAGGAGTCACTTTTGCTTGGGTTTCAGGGTCCCACTGTAAAAACCACATGCCTTAGATCTTCTCTTAGACCCCAGAACTGTGAGAGAATGAATTGCCATTCTTTACACATTACCCAATCTTGAGTATTCTGTTCCAGAAGCACAAATGGACTTAGATAACTGAGTTCCATTATTCCCCCCATTTCACACAGGAGGGAACTGGAGCTCAGACAGGTAGAGTAATGTGCACAAGGTCCTGCGGTGTCCAGAGTCCAAGCACGGCTCTTTTGATGACCTGTACAACCTCTCCACCTCATGCTGTCCTACTCCCATGGCTCACTTGGCTTCAGCCATGCTAGCCTCCCTCTCATCCCCTCTATGTGGTAGCCCTTCCTCTTGGCACCTGCTGTTCCTACTGCTTGAATCACTCTCCCACCCATATCTGTGTGGTCTGCTTCTCTGTGCCCTCCAGGTTTTGATTCAATTGCCAGTTTCTCCATGAGGGTTTCCTGATCACACTAAAGTCGCACTGACACCAACTTACACACATGCAATCCGCACCCCCTTCTTACCCCTTCCTGATTTCTTTTTCTCCACAATACATATCATCATTGAACATACTACATCTTTTCTTTACCTTGTATATTGTCTGTCTTCTTCTCCAGAATGGAAGCTTCACAGAGGAGGAATTTTTATCTGTTTTGTTCATTGCTGTACCTCTAGCAATGAGGTTGAGAAACAGTATTATATAGGAAGTGCTCAATAAATATTTGCTGACTCAATAAACCAAAAAAAGTACACAAATAACCAAGATCCAAAGAGTCTGACTTTACCTCTGTTCTTTTCTGTTTCCTCCCAGGACACCCCTTGGGGTCACGCTCCTCCTTCTGGGCTATGGCACCTTTAAGCCAGCTGAGTGGCCACCTGAACTATACCTGCGGGGCAGAGAACTTCACAGTCGCTGATCGGGCCAGTCCACATGCCTACTACGCCCTCTCCTACTGTGTGCTCATCCTGGCCATTGTCTTTGGCAATGGTCTGGTGTGTGTGGCTGTGCTGAGGGAGCGGGCCCTGCAGACCACCACCAACTACCTGGTGGTGAGCCTGGCCGTGGCAGACTTGCTGGTGGCCACCCTGGTGATGCCCTGGGTGGTGTACCTGGAGGTGAGTAGGCTCCAGGCATGTGCTGCTGGTGTGTCCATGCTTTTCTTTGCTTTCCTGAGCTCCTGGCCTTTGGGGCCCAAAGGACTCCTCCAGTGGTCCAGGAGCTGAGGAAGGAAATTCTTTTTTTAATGAGGGAACTGAAGCTCTGGGTGGTAGTCACCATCTGATCCCACAATCTGGGAATGATTCTGTTCTCAGATCCTATACGATCTATATGATCCTGGGAACTGAACTTGAGAGATGGGATGCTTCCTAAATTTTATTCTTTATGCCTGTCCCATCTTAATGTTGTGGTGCGTCCGGGGAGGCAGTCCAGAGTGCACCTTCTTCAGTGTTCGATGTATATGGAGTGAGTGTGCAGGAGAGATATGGAGCTTGGGTGGTGGAAGACATTATATAAAAAACAAAAAGAAGCTGCTTTTTTCAGTGCATAAGAAGGAGAGAGAAAAAGAATGGTCTGCAAATAGATCAGACCTCTTTTGGTGGTGCAGTTGCCTGCATCTTGGCTTTTCCCTCCTAATTGCCAGCTCTCCACAGACTCAGCTACTGAAGGAACAAATTAAACCTTCAAATTTACATTGTCCATGCCTCCATTAATAGTATGGAGCCTTTGCCAGTTAGATGGTACAGCAGACCCTGGAGAATTCTTTTGGGGAGAAGCTTTTCTTAAATTCAAAAGAATTTTCATTTGCAAGAGCAAGACAAAGACAGGAGTGATCAAGACAAAACATCCATTTGCTGACAAGGAAATCAGGGTGCCTACATCTGTTCAAGAAATGCATATTCTCACCAAGCAAACATGTAATTACTAAAGAGATTTTTAAAAGAACATCTTAACATTCTATTAATATTTCTCCTCTGCACTGTGTGTCATACCTAAAGCGGTATCCACTGAAGGATCAAAATGATGCTGTGATTAAGAGAAATTAAGATTCATCAAATTAATATCTCAGTTAATGTTAATAGTGAAGGTGACAGTTAAGTGTGACATATCCCAGGAGAGCAAAACCTTGAACATTGACTGCCTATGCTAGTGCCCATATCGAAGGATGACTGGGAACTAAAATTAGACTTGTGATCTCAAAAGACAGAGATAAAGAAAGAAAATAGATAGGAAAAGGAAGAGAAGAAAAACAAGTAGGCTGATTGGGATAGATCTAAAGTCTACGGGAATACTTACGTTTGAAAGAAGATAAGTGCTTATTCTCCTCAGGATAATTCTGATGGTAAAGAGTCTTGTAATTATCTTAACTTTTCTGTCAACCCACTTAGGCTAAGTCATCCTAAAGTCAGAGGTTATGTCTTTGTTCTTCCCTTCCTGTAGTCTAAACACACTCCCTGGCACATAGCATGCGCTAAATAAATATTTGATGTGTAAATAATGACATGAGTCTGCTCTGTAATATATGCATTATATGGGCAGTTCCAGCTTACACCATCACCTTACACATCTACTATTACGAGCATACTTCTGTGGGGGAAGAAGAGGTGAAATATTTATTATTTTACATTTGATAATAATGAGAATGAAAAGAAGTGAGAAGCATGGAGTAATCTTGCTGAGAAGTGAGGCACTTTTGGTGCCACAAACCAGTATATCTTGGTCAGTGATTCACAGCACCACCACCATCCCCCTGAACTGTTTCTGTTCATCTCTCTATGTTACCAAGTTTCTTAATTCCAAGTTTCTAGAGAAGGAGGAATGTCAGAGATGCAGGCAGTAGACCTTACTTCTAATAAGCATTTTCAGTCCCTCTAAAATAAAATTTGTCTTTGGGTGTATATGATAAAGCCACTCAGCACTCTTTGGCTACCCATTTATAATTTCTTCCAGGTCTCTGGCTGAACCATATTGAAAAAACTCTGTACATGCTGGCTTAAAAGATGAATGTTGTGACTTCTCCACACTAGGAAGCAATGACATCCCCTTCTAGCCAAATCTGCTGATATAACTGATGTCCCTGTTGCACTGCGCAGCACAGAAGAGCAGCTGAGACCACACAGAGCCCCTGGAAACCTTGCCAAAGGCCTTACTGGGAGCTCTGTAGTAGTATCTATGGGTTTCCTCCCATGAGAAGAGCATTGGTAGAGCTCTTGGTTTCCCACCATAAAAACCACTATGCCCTCTGTCCCTCAGGTAATTTGATGTAGGTGTTCAGTAATCAAGAGCATGGTCAAAATAATCTATATTCCCATAAAGAAGATTTGGGGGAGCAGAAACCTCTCTTCACTGGGAAATGGGCTTTGGGGCCTCTTTTTTGGTCTTACCAACTTGCTTCAAGGCCTAGTCAATGCAACTTAATATCTCTGCATCACTTTCCCCAGCAGTCAACTAAGGACCTAACTCAATAGAGGAGAGGATATGACTTGAAGCAGCTATTATTAACAGATGGCCAATTAAGATATTAGAAGTTTCTAGTTCAGAGGACCAGGTCTCCCTATCCCACATTAGTATATACTTTCCTTAGTCTTAAATTTTTTCCTGTCTTTCTCTAGAGGTAGATGAGATACCTTAATGAGAAAAAAAGAGCACTCTGAGCTTTTAAAATATGGACTATGAATATACAAATCCATGTGTCTTAGGAAGAGCAAAGTGTTGCTCTTACTAACTAGTCCTGACAATGGTCCAGTTTGAGTAACTGGTCTTGTAATCATATGATTACACCTAAGAGCCTCCTTTGAAAAAGGAAAGGGTTCACTGTTGATCAGAGACTGCTGTAGCCTTGAGGGCCCCCACGAAGCTAGGCTCCAAAATTAGAAAAACAGCATTTTGTGGACCAAAGGATTCATCAAATTCATAGCTTCATGTGCTTTGATTTGAATAAATCCATCTTTCTCAAAGGAAAATTAGTTTATTTTCCAGATACCAATATGTATGAGTTAGGAATGTTTTGGCTGTAAATAGTGGAAACCTTAACTAGTTGTGGCTTAATCAAATTTTATATTTCTTACATAACCAGAATGGTGGAGGGAGGAGATTGTTAGTGTTAGGTCAGCTGCTCCATGATGTCATCTCAGACCAGACTTTTCTATTCTTCCTCTTCAACCTCCTTGGGCTGTCATGGCTCAGCATCATGGTAGTATTCAAAATTGGACGGATGAGGACATCAGAAGGAGAGAGAAAGTCCTTCCTCCCCCAAGAGTAGCTTGAAGCATCTTTCTAAAGAACTTCATTTAAGCCTAGTTGGTTAGTACTTAATCACTACGTCACTAAAGATAGGAAGAAGGAAAAGGAGAAGAAGGAGGAGGAAGAAGAGGAGAAGAATGAAGGAAGGAAAGAAGGAAGGGAGGGAGGGAGAAAGGAAGGAAGAGAGAAGAGAAGAGAAAAAAGAAAAGGCAAGGCAAGGCAAAGAAAAAATGTTTGTTTTATTTAAAAAATGATGTAAAGATAGGCAGTTGCTATGGGCTGTCAATACAGTGTCATACAACATTGCCTCTGTTAGAATTCACTGGGATGAATGCCATTTAAACACAAGGTCATGCTATGAGAAAGGTCAGAACCTAGAGTCAGAAGAGATGGAATTAAGTGAATAAAATGGAAGTGACAACAATACTTTCCACATTGGGCTGGTGTAAGGCTCAACTGTTATTGGCTGAGAGAGAGCCTTGATAACTAAAAAGTATAATCTATAAGTGTTTCAGTTAAGTCACCTTTAATGACTTACTCTAATTGGCTTAAATAAACAGAATGCACTGGCTGTCACATCAGGAACTTTAAAAGTTCTGTGTTAGGATGGGCTTCAGGCAGAGTTTGATCTGTGAAGCTCTGGCTCCATTTCTCTATAATTCCATCAGCTCTGCTTTCTTCAATTAACCTTATCCTCAGGCAAAAGTCCAACCATGGGCCTCACTTGTGCACACTGCATGACACCATTCACAGCAGGAGAGAAAATCTATCTCAGAACTTCTAGTAGAAGAGATGTGCTGTGTTTGGACTAGATTGTGCCACATGATTTTTCTAAACTAATCACCAGAAAAATTATGTGTGGAACACGTCAACTGCTTGGGGAGCTCATGAATTCCCAGTGTCCTACTGGAAAGAAAAGACAATCAGTAAGTGTGAACCACAGTGGGCTCTCATCGGTATCATTCTCAGAGTAGCCTGAAGCACTTGGGGATTCCCAGGGGCCAGTCACTGACCCATTTCAGTATTCTCTGTCCTGGAGCCTAGCAGAAAAGTTCAGGACAAAAGCCACGCAGATGACCTCACAGAAGGTATATTTCATAGGGTTCCGGGCTTGACTGTCTCTTTAATTCAGTTTGTGGTATTTTCTCAAAAACTCTTTTCTGTGCCATATCAAATAGTTCTATCTCAGGTTCCCTCTCAAGTTTTTAATTTCCTGCTTTACAGGCTGCACTCTGGAGCGTTCTTGCCAAGCACAAATATCTCATTTTGTTCCACTCGCTTAAGCACCTTTTGTGATGTTTAATGCACTTATATCAGGACAGAAAGGTGGTGTAGGCAGCCGGGGGATGATTTGGAATACTAAATTCAGAGTACTTGGGCTCCAGTATGGACAGGAGAAAAGACTCAAGAGTTAAGAAATGTAGACAAGAAAATAGAGCAGGGTGGGTTCAGGCAGGGAAACGCACCACAGAAAAGCAACCAGGTCAGATGGCGATAAAAGGAAGGAATAGTAATATATTGGGAATGGATGAACCTTTGGGCTTTGTAATGATAGTGAATATTAAAAAGAATGACATTTTCTTGATAACAATTAAGACTTCCCTACTGTAGTGGCCAGGCGTGGTGACTCATGCCTATAATCCTAGCACTCTGGGAGGATCCAGATGAGTGGATTGCTTAAGCTTAGGAGGTTGAGACCAGCCTGAGCAAGAGCAAGACCCCTTCTCTAAAAAATAGATGGGCATTGTGGTGGGCACCTGTAGTCTCAGCTACTAGGGAGGCTGAGGCAAGAGAATCACTCGCTCCCAATAGTTTGAAAGGTTGCTATGAGGTATGATGCCATGGCAGTCTACCCAGGGTGACAAAGTGAGACTCTGGCGAAAGAAAGAAAGAGAGAAAGAGAGAAAGAGAGAAAGAGAGAAAGAGAGAAAGAGAGAAAGAAAGAGAGAGAGAGAGAGAGAGAAAGAGAGAAAGAGAGAAAGAGAGAAAGAAAGAGATTCTCACAATTTCTTCACCAAACTCTGATTTTTATAAAAGTGATAAATTGTTAAAGCTGAAAGGACTTGAAAATGATTTTTGCATCATTTCTAAAGTGTGCTCCAATCACACGGAATTCCTAGGCATATTCCGATGATGAGGTTTTTCTGGGTAGGGTCTGCGAAGTCTGCATTTTAGATGAGCTTCTCTGTAATTCCTGTGCACCCAAACTTTGAGCAGTTCTGAGCTCAGCCTTCATCGCGGGTGTGTTAGACCACTTTGTGCTATTAGAGCAGGATACCCAAGACTGAGTAATTTATACAAACAGATTTATTTCTTACAGTCCTGGAGGCTAGGAAGTCCAAGATTTAGGACACACATTCAGCCAAGATCAAGTGTATCATCATTCAGGGTGGAAGACAAAAGGGGAAAGAGAGGCAAAAGGGAGGCAAAACTTTTCTTTGTATAAGGACCTCACTCCCACAGTAGTAGCATTATTCCATTTGTGAGGGAGAAGCCCTCTTGGTCTAATCACTTCTCACTAGGCCCCACTTCCCAACACTTTCATTGGAGCTTAAGTTTCCAATACAAGCTTTTTGGAGGACACACTCATACCACAGCACAGAGGAAGAGAGAGATTGCTTGTTTAAAATATAGGCTGGTTGGGTCTACCTCAAATCTCCCAAACCAGAATTTCCAGAATGGCCTGGAAGTCTGTAGTAATTTTAATCATACCCAGCCCCACTCCCACCCCAGATGACTTGTGCAGCCATCTAACCATCTGCTAAAATGGCTAGACATTTGGGTACCACTAATCTACAAAATCCCCATTTCACAGATGAGAAAACTGAGATTCAGAAAAGTGAAAACTCCTCATTTATCCTATATTGCCCTATAGCAACCCCTCCTCACTATCCCCCGCTAAAAAAAAAAAAATGATTTCCAAACAAAAATGGGCAGAAGAGGCCAATTAGGGAAGTAATTCTATCTTTGCCGTTTGGTATTTGCCCCCAAACAACTAAAACTTCATCTCTTTACAGCAGGAGTTCTTAACCTGGGGAGTCCATCAACTTGGATGTAAACAAAATTGCTTCTCTATTTTCACTAAGGGAAAATGTAGTACTGTCTCCAGTTATGAATGTAGGCATGAACCCACAGCAGAAGAGATCTTGAGTGTCACTGGTAGAACTCACAGGTATTTATATTTTCAAATCACATTATGGTTGTTGTAGACATCCTGAAATATCATTTATATTCATCATTACTTAGAAATTGTAAGAGTTTTGAACCTGCTGTTAGATCTTATTATTTGATGAAATATTAAAGTAGCACATATATTTTTATATGTGATATATATATTTAAAAGATCTTGATAATTATTTTCCATAAAATTAGCATCCTATAAAGGATACTATCATATTTATTTCATGCATTTAAATACATTCTTTTAAGAAGGAGACCATGAGGCCCAAAAAATCCAGGGCATAAAGAATGCTTAAGGGGCTGGACATGGTGGCTTATACCTATAATCCTAGCACTTAGGGGTGCTGAGGCAGGAGAATCACTTGAGTCCAGAAGTCTGAGGTTGCAATGAGCCACAGTGAGGCTATTGCACTCCAGCCAGAGTGACAAAGAGGGACCCTGTCTCTAAATAAATAAATAACTTTATAAAAAAGAATGCAGCAGGGCCAGGCGTGGTGGCTCATGCCTATAATCCTAGCACTCTGGGAGGCCAAGTCAGGTAAATTGCTGAAGGTGAGGAGTTAGAGACTAGCCTGAGCAAGAGTGAGACCTGCCTCTAAAAAAAAAAATGATAAACTAGCAGGGCGTTGTGGTCACGTGTAGTCCCAGCTACTCTGTGGTAAGGCTGAGGCAAGAAGATCAATTTAGCCCAGGAGTTGGAGGTTGTTGTGAGCTATGACACCATAGCACTCTACTCAGGACAACATAATGAGACTCTGTCTCAAAAAATAAATAAATAAAATAAAATAAAAACAAAAGAATGCTTAAGAATTCCCATTTTAGGGACAACCATTTCTGAAGATAAAGTCCTGCTGCCTCACCAGTCCTGCTGCATCACCTCCCAAACCAATGTTTCCCAAACCCAGGCAAAAATAATCACGTTAGGGACTTATTCTGAATGAGGCCTGAGAATCATTTTGTTTAACAAGAGCCTCAGGTGATTTGGGAAATGCTGCCCTAGGCTGTGGGTGTTGAAAATCAATAGTCAGCTTCAGTACCTGAAGACAGGGCTTGCTTACTCTCACCTTCTGTATTGCCAAAGGGAGTTAGTTATATTCATTAGCAAATGAGAGTAACACCACCTGGCTGCTGTATAATTCTGAAGTGACTTATTCTTTAGAACGTAGGAGAAAGAAGCATGTCTCTGAAGAGCCTTAAATCAATCAGACTTGTTCTTTTACTTTTTTTCTGCCTTAATTTCAAAAAGTCAGTTTGCCTTTCATGATCTCCCAACACTTTGTACCTATCTCACTGTGGGCACTTACCAGGTTATATCACAGCTATTTTTTTAGTATCTATCTCCTTGGCCATCATTTCAGCCACACCGTTCATGCATTAATCCTCCTCATAGGAACATTCCATATTCTGATGCCGTAGGGACAACACCAGATTTAATTCATTTCAACACACCTACCCATGCAAAATCAGACACATAATGAGCACTCAATAAATAGTGGATATATGGGTAGATGGATGGACAAATGCCAACTCTTCTCCCTACTTTGACATTAGAATGGAGTTTGGTTGTGCACTTCTCAGCAGTGGCATTCCAAAGTGCTAACCTTGGAGTGGTAGAATGGAGTAATGGTTAATATGAATGGGATTGAAATTCCAACCCCTTTAACAAGCTATGAGTCCTTAGGCAAATTACTCAATCTCTCTTGTTCTCCATTAGAAATCATATTTACCTCATTGGGTTACTATGAGATAATGTGTGAGAGTTACTAGCATGTTCTTGGCACACTCTGATGCTCTTTATTGATCCCGTACTGTGATTTACTTGGTGTAAAGAGGACTCCAGTAAAGAAATATTATTTTGTCATTACAAGTCCAACCAATTAGAAACTCATTTTAATGAGTAAGCACTAGGGAAGGCTCAGCGATGGCACCTCAGTGGGAATTACTTTAATCGGCTAATCAGATTGTTTTCTTCTTGACACTTAGCTGAGATCAAGGAGAGAATGGAAGTGTTGATGGCAGAATCTGGAGATAGGAAAAGCGGACAGCCAGAGCCAGAATGGGGTGGCTCTCCAATGGGGGCCTGGAAGCCAGGGGACAGCTTGAGGGCTTTGTCCTTTAGGGGCTAAGCAAGAGGGATAGATAGTAAAGAAACTTGCAGTCTGTGTGTGCTGTCACCTACCTCCAAAGGCAGTAGCCACCACTGTCTTGTGAACTGTTTTTTATCACCCTGAGACAGAGCCAATCAGGAGGGTGTCACATTCCCTAAAAAGGAGTCCACCCTGAATGTGACAGGAGGGTGTCACATTCCCTAAAAAGGAGTCCATATAGTCTGCCAGGCAAAACTCTGGGAGGAGCACCTGGTTTTCTCCTTTCCCCTGTCTACCCACTTCCATCCATCTTCCCACAACCACTCCCCCATAACAGGGTGCTGAATGAACCACATTCCAGTGCCCTATCTGTCTCTACTAGCCCTGTGAACTTTGACAGAGTGCTTAATCTCTCTAAACTTCTGGTTCTTTCTCTGTGAGGATGATAGTAATAGTCCTCTGTCACAGAACAATTATCGGCATTAGCGGCCATACATGTAAAGCGCTTTGCAGAACACAGGCATTTAGTAAGCATTCAATAAACGTCAGCTGTTATTGAGACAGATTATGTCAGATTATCTCAGAGACTGTTCCTTCTTTCCACAATATATTTTCATGCCTTGCCCTGCTCTAGGAGCTGAGCGTGGAGCAGCCAACAAGTAAATGTCCCTGAGCTTATAGGTGTTGGTTAAGTAATAGTCAGATAATCTCCTATCAGGTAAGTGTGTAATATAGTCCTCAAAAGAGCTCTAACAGCACATGCAGTAAAAAACAATTCCATTTGCAAAATCTAGAGTTTCAAAATGATAGCAATTGCTGGAATGGGTCATGTAGGTCAGTGCCACATATAAATTCTAAATGTTAATTTGTATTCACAATATTAGGATCTCAAGATGATCTCTATTTTATTGTAAAATCCCTTGCTTTTCCTGTTATTATAAGTTGTTTGGTATAGTTCCTGTAGTCCTTTTGTAAAACCTCTTCACACATAGAACATATCTTCCCTCTGTGAGCTAAGTATGGGTAGCCTGACCAGCACCTGCTCTATGAATGCATGGACAAATGAATACCCAGCAAGCACTGAGGTGTGCTGTTGCCACACCTATTCTCTCTCATCTGGACTAGTCCCCAATGCACATAAACAAACTGGCACTCATAATTATGCAAAAAAGTGGGTTCTCCCCAATTTAGATATAAATCTTATGGTACAGACAATGTTGAAATAAAATTTAGTGTGCAAAAATCAAGTTTTGCAAGAAGCTTTTACCACATGCAACTGTCCTACGTAATAAGCAAAACCATCTTTTTATTCTCCTGACTCCCTTAAATCACTGTGTTACTATGACTCAGATCAGAATTTTTATATCTCCCTTTTGAAAACGTTTCTCATGCCAAGAATTCCAAAATTCATGTCAGGCCTTTATGTATATAGAGCCAAGTGGTCAAACTAAAAGAGAGAAGTCTCCAACCAGGCGAACAAAAATCATGACTTTATCACTAGCTTTAGCTGTTTATTCTTGCTTTTAAACAAACGAAAAAAGTCTTTAGTCAGAGTTTCTCATAATAGAGTCTGGAAATGAACAAAGGGTTAAAAGAGAATACAGGAAAAGAAATAAATCCAATGAGAAGAAGTTATTAGGGAAGAAGAGGAGACAGCTCCTTGGAGCCTTACTTTATTGGGATAAAACAGGAATGAAAAGTAAAGTAACCTGGTCATAGAAGAAGATTCTTACATGAGAAAACTCAGAGGAAGGCCGGGAGCAGTGGCTCACACCTGTAATCCTACCACTCTGGGAGACTGAAGCGAGGGGATTGCTTGAGCTCAGCAGGTGGAAACCAGACTGAGCAAGAGCAAGACCCCATGTCTACTAAAAATAGAAAACTAGCTGGGCATTGTGGCACATGCCTGTAGTCCCAGCTATTTGGAAGGCTCAGGCAAGAGGATCACTGGAGCCCAAGTGTTTGAGGTTGCTGTGAGCTATGATGCCACAGCACTCTACCCAGGGCAACAGAGTGAGACTCTGTCTCAAAGGAAAAAAAGAAAAGAATGGAAGGGAAGGGAAGAAGACAGAAAGAAGAAAAGAAAAAAGAAAGAAAACTAAGAGGAACAGCACCATTTTTATGCAGTTATTTGGTCATTAACTGTTTCTTTTTTTGTTTGTTTTGTTTTGTTTTGTTTTTGTTTTTTCTTGAGAAGCTGCTTCAGAGGCTACTGTGTATATTTTTCACTCTTCCTTACCCTTAAATAGCCCTGCTTAGGAGGAATATCACAAACATTCAGCTAAGCCAAAGGCACAAAGCTTCTCAGGTTTCTCCTTGAGAACCATGGTCCCCAAGAATGGCAGCCCCCCAGGCAGGAAGCTGGCAAATACACAGAAGCCTTGAGGCCCATGAGTGGCCCTTTTCAGACATTCTGAAAATGACATCTCCCCGACACATCTTCTTGCTTCAATTAGGTTATGTGAAAGTTTTAAAAATACAAATAGAAATGTACTAGAATATAAATTACCTAAATTCTGGACTTTTTATAATTATGTACATGGTAGATGCATGAGGTTGAAAGCACCCTCACTAATTCTGCCAGTGGTAGGAGAGAATCTGTGCTCCATCCCCGTCCCCTGGACTCAGCCCTTTCCCCTCCTCTCAGTGAGTGGGACAGTAGTGCAAAGCAGCCACATTAACACAGATTCTTATAGATGTTGTTTTATGATGTTTCCAAGCTTTAAAACCTGAAGCTGGATAGAATTTTGCTTTGGAGGTAAAAAAAAAAAAAACATGCTCTAAGTTTATTTCCAGAGTACACAATGAGCTCTCTACAGGGCAGAGGGCTTTAGAGAGGCAGTTCTGGCACAATACACATCAGGCAGCCACCCAAGTTCTTGTACTACCAGCTGTGCATGAGCGAACATATCACTTGACTGCAAGGGCACCACTGCCTCCTGAGCCTGAACTAGATCAGTGATCTTAAAGCTTGGTGTGTCTGGGGTGTTTAAAAATGAAGATGCATAGGCCACAGAGCCAGAGACTCTCTGTGAGTCTAAGAAGGATTCAGAAATCTACATTGTTAATGAGCATCCCGCTGTGGACTTTGAGAAACACTGGACTAATTGATTTGGAAAATCCCTTCCAGCATTAACCTTCTAACATTCTGTGAATTTGTCCTTTCCTTAGCAACAATCTTGGACAGCCTGGTACTCCCTTGATGTCCATCTGCCCTGAGGTGACAATAGTACCAACCAAAGGGAGCAGACAGGGGTCAGCATCCTTACTGGTGACAAAGGGACAACAATGTTACTGATTAGGTGGTTCTTCCATCTCTCGGAAAACACTAACATCCTTGTTTCTGATGCTTAGGTGACAGGTGGAGTCTGGAATTTCAGCCGCGTTTGCTGTGATGTTTTTGTCACTCTGGATGTCATGATGTGTACAGCCAGCATCCTGAACCTCTGTGCCATCAGCATTGACAGGTAGAGTTGGGGTTCCCCTTCTAGGCTTAGGAAAGTGGCCCAAAAGCTGGGGGGGGGGGGGGGGAGGCATAGGCTTTGCATTTGAGGGGGAGGGGAGGCATAGGCTTTGCATTTGAGGCCACCGGGATCAAGTAGAACTTGACTCTGGGATATTTTCTTTTTCTTTATAAATTATGGGGTATAGGTAAGAAGAAACCTCTGTGACAGGAGAGAAATAATTATCTTCCATGCTTTCCTGGCTTTGCATCTCCTCCAGCCATTCTGGTCTTCCTTTTCCACTATCCTCTGGGGGGTTTGTGATTCCTAACAGGAAGGCAAGGAAGAGGGGGAGAAGGAGAAAAGGAGAGCTGACTTGGGTTGATAGAATGTTCTCTTATTCTTGTTTTTGTTTTTGTTGAAGGGAGGGATGGAAGGAAGGTGAGAGAGGGAAAGAGGAAAAGAGAGAGACGCCGGGAGAAATGCATTTTGCCGGGAGGGAGAGAGGAAAAGCATGGGGGGAGGCATGCTTTAAAAGCATGGCTATGATCTATGTATTTCTCTCAGGGAGTTGAAGAAAAGCAAGTAGAGAATGATAGGTTTTCTTGAATTGCCTTTTTTAAGTTGGAATTTCTGGATTTCTTGGTTTTTGACTCCACTCTGTGTGCTCCACTTGAGTAATATCACTTTCTTTCCCTAAGAGCACCTGACTTCAGGCCCAGAGGTCCCGGTGTTCCTCGCGTCCCCTCTCCTTCTGTCTTCCTCTGCTATTTCCCCTCACCCTGCACGAGCCTTAGATTTGCTGTTCCCATAGGACACCACCAGGCCCACTGAGAGCCCCGAGGAAAAGAGGCTGCTTCCAAGCCTGGGGTCTGTGGCACCGGTCAAGAGCCTCCAACCTTCCTTCTCTGAGTCCTGTCCCTCCTTGCTCACCTTCCACCTCTTTTCCTTCTCCCAATAATATCATTACTTCACTTCATGCTCCCAACAGGGGACACCAGATAAGAGCTGCCATTTATTGAGAATTGACCATGTTGTGCTGAACTTTGACATGCATTAACTCATTTCATCTTCACAATTCTTAGGTACCACTACGTATTATTATCTACTATTATTATCACATTTCCAGCTTCTTTGGGTAATTAAGGCATTTGCTGAAGTCACACAGCAAAATATGGGGTCATGCCAGCATTGAATATGAGTCTATTTGATTCCAAGTTGATAATCTTAAGCTTTCTGCCAAGCTCCCCAAATGTCCACCTTGCCTTCTCCCCTTATCACATTACTGCCTGAGTGTCCCACTGGCCTCTTCAGTGCTAAACGTTAAGAAGCAGACCACTAAAGCACCAAACCTTCCTGACTTGATGATCTCTTATTGACACACTCTTTCTCCTGGAATCTTGGGTTTTGTTTGACTCAGCTCTCTTCCTAATCTTCCACACCCAAGCAGTCAATATTTATAGACTCTACTTTTGCAATTTCTTCAAATTTGCCCCTACCTTTCCTCTCTGGCTGCCCCCTACTTATTTTAGGCTTCCATGACCTCTCACCTGAAATTCTACCCCTGCTTTCTTGCTGATTCTTCATACCACTGTCAGAATGATGCCCCTACAAGGAAAGCCCTAATGTCCACCACCCTACTCACAACCCCTTAGTGTCTCCTTGTCCTATAGAATAAATGTTAGAATTACCTCCACAACCTGGCATTCCATGTTTTCCATCAGAGGGCCTCACCCACCCTTTCCAATTTTATCCCTTTCTGGGTTGCCCTACATTCTTCTTATGCTCTGAGGCCTAGTGCACACTCTCCTCACACTGCCCAGCATCATGTTCTCTAGAGCAACAGCCTTGAACTTTCCTTCATGTGCTGAAATGGGAATTTGGAACCAAAAGAACCAGGGTATGAACATAAAACCCTTTCCTATGGAGATCCTGCAAACCACTCAGTTGACTAGGTGTTTGTTTTGGGTTTTTTTGACATCACATGGTTGGTTATCTAACTGAGAGAAAAAATTAAAGAACATATCCATAATGCTGCAAATAATACCAGTGAAGAGTATGTTTAAAAATAGAGGGGTATGGTTGCATAATTCTGTAAATACATCAAAAAACATGGAATTGTATGCTTTAAATGGGTGGACCATGTGGTGTACAAATTATACTCCAATAAAGCTGTTAAAAAGTGAAAAGATAGGAATTTTATAATACTTTGTATAATATTCTAACATCTAAGTACTCTGTGTCTAATATCTGTACATTTTGTACATGCTTGGGGGACTGTGTTATTTACAGAAGTACTGGGCTGCGGGCTGGTGTGCTTTATCCTTGCCTCCACCACCCCAAACCCTCAGACTAGACCCAGCTCCTCAGCACCTGTGAATCCCCTGCTGTGCCCAGGACAGGGCCTGGAGCATGGAGTATGAAACTAAACTGTGCTCTCTGTCTGAAGGTAGCCCAGGCTCATACCACAAACAGGCACTTTCAGAAAGGACATCAGAGAATGGGAGGAGGAGAAGAACCGTACGGAGTGTCTGTTACGGGACCAAGAGGGGCTGGCCCCCTGTCCCTGTCAGCCAATATGCAGAGATGGGGATAGGGCCACCAAACTCTGTCAGAAGGCCTGGATCTTAGAGAACAGTGAGAGTAGCCTCTCCAAGACTGTTCTATTCCTCTATTTCCAAAATTATAGTTTTATACATAAACATTCAAAGCAAAGACCACACATACTCCTATTTCAAATAATGATCAGTATAACTCAGTGACCCCTTACAACATTCCAATACAAAAGTTAAATCTCCTAAATCAATCCACCTAAACTCAAGACAGGCATCTTTAGGATGGGAGCTAAATTTACAAAACAGTGAGACTGGGAGACTTAGGGTGAAGGTCAGGAAGGACCTAAACCGACAAGACCAGCTGTGTCATGTCTGCTCAAGCCTGCCTGACTCCATCTTATTCTCACGACATGTGCTTTCATGTCTAATAGAGAGGTTGAGACAGCCCCCTGCCATCCTCCTAATTCCTGACCCTCCTCTCTACCCTCCCAATACCATGCATGTACACTCCACCCACACACAATCACACATGTGGGGCTGTGGGCCAGATGGCACAGGTTGTGCCCTGAACACTGATGTGGGAAAGAAATTCAGCCAGTACTTCCTTTATCAAGCCTTGAGTTGGACAAAGGGGGTTTGCAAATTGCCAGCCAGGAGAGGGCACCTTTCTCTAATGTGCCCAAGAGCATCATTTTGTTGGCAGCAGCCATGCTTAACACCCATTTCTATTTTCACCAATTAAAACACAACCAACAAGAATAAATCTTGAATTGGCCCTGTCCCATATGGGAAAACTCTAAGAATATGCGACATTCACCTGCCAGAAACCCGAAGGGACCAGCCACACCTTAGGTCCCAATGGGGAAGGCTCCTCCCTTCTTTCCCCAATCCATCATCACCAAGGCTCAAAATGGAGCCTCCTCCTATTCTAGAATAAAAATGGGCCGTGGAAAAGCTGTCTCCATTATCCTTCACAGCAGTGTGCCATACACACATTAAATGCTGTTCATCTGATGACAAATAGCTGGTCAATTCATTAAAAATGCAGTCATTCAGGCAGGTCTTTGGTCTTCACACAATGCCAGTCACCAGTCTGACAAACTTAACCAAATGGATTCAGTATTTTTTGGTCATGAAGCCCTGATCTGTAATAACAGAGTGGAAAGAGATAGGAAAGAAAAGGAAATGATAAAAGGGGTTTTGAAAGCAAGTAACACGCTATTGTCATTAATTCTTAGGCATAGCTCTGGATGCTTGGATTAACGCTGCCTTTTCTTTTTAAAAAGCAGAGTGGGAAGTGCTCTGAGCACAAGCCCCTACCCTCTTGGCTCCTTGCCTCCCCAGGGGGCCAGCCCCCTCCACAACATCCTGCATGGGGGTCAGAACGAACTCAGGGAGAGGGCTGAGAATGTGTCAGAAGAGGACAAGACCAAGTGTTGAGAATTAGAATCCTCCGAGAGGAGCCCGGGAATAATGCAGCCAAATTCATTCACCAGGGAGTTCTTTAAGTGGCTCTCAAATGGCACCCATCACACAGGCGAGCCTCTGCGTCTGTGTGCAGCCAGCACAATAGGTACCAGATGAGTCACAGGCACCTTGGATTTTTAGTTTGCATCTAAATAAGTACTTTATATTTGCAAAGGGCTTTCTAGTCATTTGCAAAAAGCTTTCTCCTTCAACAACTCCACGAGGGGAGTCCACAGAACTAAAGATTTATTGAGCCCCCTGTCTGACCAAATAAAAGGTGGTGAAAAGCAGCCCTCACAGAGCTCTGGGGCTCATTAAACCCAGGCGGGGAGCAGAGTCAGGCCCTCCCGCCCAGGCCAGCTTCCCAAAGAGGTACCCTCATCAGTTCACACACACACACACACACACACACACACACACATCTCCCAGTCCACAGGGCTTCTAGGTGGAATTCTGCAGGGTACTGAGGCCTTCAGTAGAGTGACCAGCTATGCAGGCTCCATTAGTAATAGGGCAGACATGGGAGTCAGAAGCAGCGCCATAGTTAACTCACTTGAGTAGAAATGTGAAATGCTCACACAAGGTCCTGCAGCCTCTTAGCACAGGCTTGGGACTGAAAACTGAGACTCTAGGCTTTCCACCAGTTCTCTGTCTATTGCAACAAGACGCTCTTCCATCATTAGAGATGAGGATGGGCACTTTTATAGGTGCAATTTCCTTGGACTAAATGAGGCACATTTCCTAAGTGTTCATTGCCCTGGCTACTTCTGTGCTAATCCTAACTTGCATGAGTCTAGAAGCAACAACAATAAAAATAGCTACTGTTTATTTAGCTTGTACTATGTGCCAGGTACTAAGAGCTTTTTAGTCATTATGGTCCTCACGACAACACATCAAGGTAGGTATATTGTCCTCATGTTACAAGTAAATGTTCTGAGGCCAGACTGTGCAGGTAAGCTTCCCAGATCACACAGCTAGTGCAAGAGTAAGAGTTCAGTTAGCCTCTTTCTAACACAGAGGGTTGTATTACTCAGAGATGCTGAGCTGCAAGCCATACTCTGGATCCCCTAGCTCTGGAGTCACACTGCTTGGCTAAAACTCCACAGTCTACAGTTTAATACCAATGTAACCTTGGCAAGGAAATTAACCACTCGGGGCCTCCATTGGTAATAGCAACTACCTCAAAGGGTTGTTGGGGGATTAAATAAATTAATATTTTTAAATCACTTCAAACAGTGTTTGGCACATAGAAAGTGCTACACATTTGTTCCCTAGAGAAATTTTACAATGGAATGTTCTCTAATATTCAGAAGTAAGAAAAAGACAACTGTAAACTCACTGATATAAACAATCACTGATCCCTTGAACTAACATAATAACAATAGTAATACTGTCATTGGAAAGTATACAAATGTAATATGCACTAGGCCTTGTGCTAAAGAAACAAAACAACTTTACAGAGATAATCTCATTCAATATTTATAATAGCTCTGGCAGGCAGGGCTATTGTCCCCATTATATAGATGAGAAAATTGAGTCTCAGAAAAAGACAAACCACGGGCCGCACATTTAAGTAGCAGAGCTGGGATTCAGACTCTTCTTGGTCGGTTTCTGAAGCCCACGGGCTTAACCTCTAGGCTCAATGCCAGTGATCGGGTAGGGCCCAGGGAGCTAGGAGCTCAAACACCCACGGTGGAGAAGAGAGGGGTCCTGGCCCAGGGACCACAGGCCTGCGCGCACTGCGTGCGGCTGGCCCTGGAGTAACCCAGGCAGGCAGCGGGCGGGCGATGGCCAGAGGCGCCAGGACCAAGCCTCCCTCTCGGTCCAAGCCCGGCCTGGCCCGCCCTCTGGGTGCTTGAGCGCAGCCCTCGCCTGCGGTGGGTCACTGCAATCGCTCCGAGAGGAAACTGGAGGCTAAGCCGTGCTCCAGGGTAGGAATTCAGGATCCCTGCAGAGCCGCAGGAACCGGGAGGCCCGGCTTCCCCTCTTCACCGCCCCGGCGAGCCTGGAGAGCCCCCAGGTGAGCAATGAACTTCTCACCCCGGCGGAGCTGGCGGAGTTCTCGCTGCATTATGGTGCCCTCCGATGGCTGATTGCGGAACAGCCTCGATGTCTCAGTCACCTAAGGCAAGCAGGGGGCCTTTTTATTTTAACAGTTAAAAGCATGTTTTAAACAGAATAAGAAAAAAAAAATCATAGAACAGTGATAAATTGTGATCTTGACTCTCACTTCTTACCCAGGTTAACAAAAATCTTTGTCACAGAAATTTCCCCTAATGAAGACTTTCTCAAACCTGTCGAATCATACTATGCACTTACTTGTTAAAAATGCCTATTTCTGGTTCCACTTCAAAAGTACTTAATCAAAATCCAGGGACAAGGCCCAAAAAGCTGGATTTTTTTCTTCTTTGAGACAAATCCTCACTCTGTCGCCCTAGGTAGAGTGCAATGGCCTCATAGCTCACAGCAACCTCAAACTATTGGGCTCAAGAAATCCTCCTGCCTCAGCCTCCCAAGTAGCTGGGACTACAGGGCATCTGCTACTATGCCCCGCTTGTTTTTCTATTCTTAGTAGAGATGGGTCTCTCTTGCTCAGGCTGGTCTTGAACTCCTGAGCTCAGGCGATCCATCTGCTTCAGCCTCCCAGAGTGCTGGGAATACAGGTATGAGTGCATGCCACTGAAAAACTGAATCTTATACTGTTAAGATTAACTTCTAATTAACAGAATCAAGCTAACAAGGAAAACTCAGTTCTGGGCACCCACAGTACTCTCCACATACAAACCACCTTTACCAAGCCAACTTTCCTGAGGAAGCCTTTGTTGCCGGCAAGGCTTCAGAGACTTGTCAATGCCCTTAAGAAGGAGAGAGACACTCGGGAGAGCCAATGTCCTCAGAGTGGGTGACCCAGCTCACGCCACAATCAGCTGTGAGGTCTTGTTCACTGTTAACCTCCCTGTGTCTCTGATTCCTCCTTGATGAAATCGAACCGTTCCCCGCATTTGCCCTAAATTCACAAACTCATTGAATTAACGGAGCCTCCAAACAGTTGCTGAACATTAAAGCATATTTGGGAAAGTGTGAAACTCTCAGTGGGGTACTAAAGCCAGCTTCTAATGGGTCTAGCGAGATCTGATTGGCAAAATTTTAGGAATTTTTTGAGCCACTTATTAAAGCTTTGGTAGTAGCTTAAAATGGGCATCAGTGGAGTAATTACACCACAGAAATTGGCGAATGTTACAAATTATGGCTTTTTTTCACCTGGAGGGCCAGTTGTTAGCCATTTACTAGCACAATAGTGAATGCTGCTGACACTCAGGTTCTTTAACATCAAAGGATGTTATGTAAATGGAAGACAGTCCCATCTGCAGGCCTGGGCAAGGGGAAGTGGGTCGCAGCTTTTCTATTCTCACTCTTAACTAACTGGCAGCAGCAGGACTCAGAGATCAGCCTCTCGTCCAAGATGCCTCAGTGTCGCCACTAACGGCAAAGCTCTTTAGGCAGGCATATTTGTCCAAAGCCCAGACGAGTCCTGAGGAGTGAGAGAGGCCTGAAGGAACGCCAAGTGCTCCTTGCCCTGCTCCTGGGATTCATGGGGGGCTCATAATGTATGTGTCTCAGATGGGGAAATGGGATTGTCACAGCCTCCCTTTGGGTTATTTGACATTATTAAATAAGGACTTCTATTTCTCTCTTGAAAAAGAAGCTACCTGTAGTCACACATCATGGTGTCCAGGCAAAGTCCTACAGAGTTCACTGTTATCTCAGGATTCACAGCTGACTTTAAGCTGCTCTTTTGGGAATACAAATGTTAACACTCTAAAACCAGAAGCATGCGAGGCAGATCCGGGCAGTGCTGGCACACGGGAGCTGACACAGGAAGAACTTCAGGGACCAGTGCCCCACACCCTCTGGCCCTGCATCTGTCCTTTCTCTCCTCAGCCCCAACCCTCAAGATGCATAAGGAAAGTGGAGGAGTCCCCTGCTCTAATCTGGCCTTTAGGTTCACTGGAACTGAGAAGACAAAAAAATGTTGAGCCATAAATAGATCCAGCTATGTACCTTAGATCCCCTGAGCTCATCTACTGTGAAAACTCTCCTCTCGTGGGGAAGGAGGTCTTCATCTCCCACGAGGCAACTGTCAACAGCTTCTCACTATTGATCCTGTGTATGGAGCTCGATACCATGGCTATAAGATTATTTGACCCAATCATATGGGGGCATCTCTCTCTAGTCAGGAGGCAACTTCAGTAATGAGGCAAGACAGCTGCGTGCAGGAGGGCACTGTCATTGATCCTCGCAGAAATGTTTTGCATTCAGAATCAGAGGTGCCTGTAGTATGGAAAGGACTAAGAAGGTTGCTGGAGACTTAATCTGGGATTACGGAGGGTGGGATTGAGTTACCCAGGGATGGAGAAGGAATAACAGATTGAATAAAGACACCAGCCTCTGAATCTTGAGGACTGCCCAGCACCAGGCCATTTTTACTGAAATTATGAGCAAATGTCAGGGACCAATGGTAGGTCAAGTTAGTAAGGAAAATTAAGCTTGGCCTAATTACTGCACATTCAGAGGCTTGAACTATACCTAATTTTTTATCTCACGCTTTCTGGAAGTCAGAACTCTCTGCTCAGGTTCTCACAAGGCTAGAATCAAGGCGTAGGCTGTACTGTGTTCTCACCCGGAGCCCAAGGTCCTCTTCCAAACTCAGGTTGTTGTTAGAGTTCAGCTCCTTGTAGTTGTAGGACTGAAATCTTCGCTTTATAAGGGCAGAAATCTTAGAATTCTGCCTATCTGAGACAACCTTCAGCTGGGGAGGTGGGGAAATATGATAAAATTTATTCTGGGAACCTGGAGGCTAGAGACCAGCCAGGAGGCTGCAGCCGTCATAGAAACCAGGTCATAGGAAAGGCACAGGTGGGTACATGCACAAAACGGCATAGCAGCGGTTCTCAACCTATGGGTCGCAACCCCTTTGTAACAACGAAAATACATCCTGCATATCAGATATTTACATTATGATTCATAACAGTAGCAAAATTACAGATATGAAGTAGCAATGAAAATAATTTTATGGTGGGGGTCACCACAACATGAGGAACTGTATCAAAGGATCGCAGCAGTAAGAGGCGTTAGGAAGGTTGAGAACAACTGGAGAGTGGGTAAATTTCCAGGACCTGCCGTCTTTCTGCCTGGAATGTTCCTCCTGCTCCTCGCCTCATGGTTGGCACCCTCTTACACACTCAGCTCCCTGCCCACTCCACGTTGCTTTGCTTCGTCTTTACCTCTTCCTTTGTCCTCTAAGGCATTGGCCAGCTTCTTTCATCCATGGCACTCTTCATTTTATGCCAACAAATTTGTTTTTTACCTCTTATTATTCATCTACTCTCTCCACTCTAAGCTCAATGAAGACAGAGACAATGACCCTTTTGCACATGTCTGTACAGAGAGAGACTCAATAAATAGTGAATGAAAAGTTAAATGAATGAGTGAACAACTGGAATGGAAGGGTCCAGGGAGAGATGAAAGGTCTGAGTACTGGGTCAGGATGTCTTGAAGAAGGATAGAAAATGGAACCCAGTAGAATAATTGGTGTGGATAGCTGGGGAGATCTGTTTTGGACATCTTGAGTTTGATGTGACGGTGGAACAATTGTCCAGGTAAGTCCCACGAGGAGGTGGAAATGTGTATGAGTTCCCACAGAAAACACAACATTCAACAAGAGTGAGGCACTTGGCTTTGACCTTGTAAAAGCATGAAAACTGGATTTTAAAATAAGCCTCCATTGGACATTACTCATCCCTATTTCTGAAGCCTCTACTACTTGCAGGAGCTGTTGCTATGAGGGTTAGAATATATATATAAGGATACATGCAGGGCGAAAACATCTACTTTGGGCACAGTTCTACCATTGTCTGAAAAACTGCAGGAGAAAGTCAAGGCCCACAGACCAGCACCCAGAGTCTTGTGAATGGAGGGTGTATGACTGCAAGACTGCTGTGCCAGACAATCAACCCAAACTGGTAAAGAATTCTCCAGCAACCCAATCTTACTGTATCAATGATTTTATTTTTCTCTTTCTCTGTTCATGTTCCTCAATGAGTTTCTAAACCTTTCTGCTATTATCCCTCAAACACCCTTTTCTTTCTTAACTTTCTCCGAACGAAATTACAGTGGAATGTCTGTAAGTTGACCACCCAAGGGACTTTAACAAACTGGTCAATATAAGGAGGTGGTCACCATGAGGAACTAGGCCCCTGTACTGACATGTATGTGAGGTGCATGTTCAGTCTATGAAAATTAGTTCAACTCAAGGAGGTCAATGTAGGAAGGTGATCAACCATGGAGGTTCTCCTGTATTTGTCTCCAGCCACGTGTGTCAACCTGATTACCTCTCTTAGCAACTTCTTTCAATGTGTATTTTAAACAGTTCCCCAGGCCCATCTCACGATGCCATCCTCTTTCCCTTCCGTCTATAGGTACACTGCAGTGGTCATGCCGGTTCACTACCAGCATGGCACAGGGCGCAGCTCCTGCCGGCGTGTGGCCCTCCTGATCACAGCTGTCTGGGTGCTGGCCTTTGCTGTGTCCTGCCCTCTCCTCTTTGGCCTCAATACCACAGGTAACAACGGTGGCTTCACTTCTAGCATCCTTGTGATTCACAAGACACCTGAGGGGCTACAAGTGGTGCTGAACCCTGAAATCTCTGACTCTCAGTCAGGGTACTTTATAACCAAATGAGAATGCCATGGACTCCAAGGCTTTGGCCTTTGTTGGTTATAAATAAAATATAAAGCAAAACTTCATCCGTTACTAACACAGGGGTAAAGTTCTGCCCTCATTCATGAAAAAATCTGGCTTATCTCTACTTTGAAACAAATGTCATTGTACTTATTTGAAGAAATGTACCAGTTAAGAAACCGAGCTCATATATTAATAACTCAGGTGAGGTTTGCTAATGAAAAGATAGCAATTTGTAACAGACCTATAATGCAAAATAATATATCATAAAAGTTCTATAGTAGGATATATATTTCTGGCTTTTTACTCAATAAGAACAATTTCTAACACTTGGGAACTAGTATAGATTCTCAGATTATGAAAGTGTGTATTTTTTATTTTGAATATACAAAGACACTGACTATGCTGTGTGCCACATGATACATCTTCTACTGGCGAGACAGACGATGGATGGATGGATGGATAGACAATGTGTACATCTGAGATGTTGGGAATTTTAAGTAAATGACACCAACCCAAATTTATTCCTCATATGGGCCAGTACCTTCTGTGCCTGTACCATGTCCATCTTTCAGCCTCAGGAACTTTATGTGTCCAATGAAAGCTATTAACACACGTAGTAACGTGATGGGTATCAGCAATACACGCTGAGTGCTTGCTAAGAGAAAACTGATTGACTGGTATTCTAGTATTCATCCAGATTTCTTATTTTGTCTGTTTGGATTGGTTCATTCAATTCGATTGTTTTTTTTTTTTTTTTTTTTTTTGGAGTCAGAGTCTCACTCTCCTCAGTAGAGTGCTGTGGCGTCACAGCTCACAGGAACCTCACACTCTTATCTTGGACTTAAGCGATTCTCCTGCCTCAGCCTCCCAAATAGCTGGGACCACAGGTGCCTGCCACAACACCTGGCCATTTTTTTGTTGTAGTTGTCATTGTTGTTTGGCAGGCTAGGGCCGGGTTTGAACCCGCCAGCCTCAGTATATGTGGCTAGCGCCCTAACCACTGAACTACAGGTGCCGAGCCAGTTCATTCAATTCTTATGTTCCAGGTTTGTGAATTTCTGTTATATGTGTACTAGTCATATAGCCATGTGCTTATGTATACGCATATTACATGTAAATACATTCAAATCCTAACTCATAAATAATTTCCCAAATGTCATTTGCTGGACAATGATTTAGAAGTCAAAAAATACTTGGGAAGTCAGAAAAAGTCCCTGGAGTCAGAGAAATGTGGATTCAAACTTTAGTTCTGCTACTTAACAGCTGTGTCTCCTTCAATAGGTTACTTAACTTTTCTGAGTTTGGTTTCCTTGTTGGTAAATTTGGGATAATAATACAGCGAAGCATAAACTTCAGCAAATTCAAATATTTAGCATCAGATTATATATTTAGTTTAAAAGTTTTCATATTAATTTTGTATATGACCCCCTACAAATAAGCTCACAAACTTTATCTCTAAAATCACATATTCCATATGAACTCTATAACATATGATATTACTATGTACATCACTCTTAAGCCTTATAATAATAAGACTACGTATATCTTTGTATGTAATTCAGGAGAATTTGAAAGCAAGTTTGGGGTCTATATAATATTCACTTTATTCAATGACTTCAGAATCTGACCATACATATGCTATAACTCTACTTTACCTCCTTCATAGAGACTTTTTGCGATTAAATGAGGATTAAATTGGGATAACAGATGTAAATATGTCAAGCCCATACTACCCACTCAAGGTTAGACTTGTTTCTCCATCACATTAAAGGTTAACCAGCTAATTCATCCATAAATATTTGCCTGGCTAACTCAGGATGTTTCTAAAATATGATGTTGTAATCATCTTTGCATTGCTTCTTATCATTCATTACTTTGTTATTTTAACTGAATGATACTTTATAAACTTGTCACACATGCACATACACACTTTGCATATCACAAAGCACCAACCCCACCATGGCTACAGAGTGAGTGTTAAATGTGCTTTACTGGTTAGCCTAATAACTAAGTCATCTGACATAACTTTGCTTCTATATGAAAATACATTCTTTGTTGGAATTTGCGTATGGGAAACCCACTGCAACCACTAGACCAAGGCACTGCTTATGTTCCAGCCAGCAGCAATTTCCCACGTTCGGTGCTTGCTGGGCTGAGTATGGCTTCTCTTACTCATTCTTAGTAGGGGTGGTCTTGCTCTCAAAGACACACATGCCTTGGGAACAGTTGAAATAGTATCAAAATATGATACTAGACAGAGCTCCCAGTTATCAACATCTAACGAAAAGAAGGGAGATGACCAAAAACTTGCCACCAATGAGATCATTATCGTTCCAGAAATAAAACTCAGGAAAATCTTTCCAAAAGACTTTTCAAACACAGCATCGGGAAGGTTACAAAAAGGTCTGTGACTTAGCATGTGAGCTTTCACTGCTCTCTCATCTCTCACAATCTCTCTTTTACCTTTATTAATAGCACAGTAGTAAGCCCTCCAATTATCCATATATTGTGTCAAAGTGTTAGATTCCATTGTTAGAGCCCAGTAGATATTTTCTGGTGTTATTATTTATTAGAAAGATTTTCTGTACCCCAGAATTTAACAACACATCTGCTTCAAAGAAGATCTGAACAGTGGTAGTTCTACCGATGGTCATTCAGGAGACCAATCTCCTCTTCCAAATATTTCAGAGAATTAGTGAACAGAACTCAAGAGAGGGAAGCCCAGCTGTCCTCCTCTGCCTCATTCTGACCTTCACAGTACAGCTTCATTATCTTTGTAGACATGGGTTCCTCCAACAACTCTTCCATCTTTAAGAAATTGCCTAAATTCATTCAAAAACCCAGTAGAAGCGACTTCTCTCAGTCATTTCTTCTGTTGGAAGTCCAGGGGAAGGGGCAGGATACTGCCAATAACACCTGATACTACTGGCAGCAGCTGAACTTCCACAGAAGAGGAACGTTCTGGCCTGGTACTGCTTTTAATGCCTGGGCTGCCACGTTCGATTGTGAATTGTTAGAGAAGGTAAGATAGAGAGAAGTTCAATCTCTTCCTACTTGGGAGTTGATCCTGTTCTCTGAGAAAAGGTTAACACAAGGGAGGATCTTGGGTCAGAGACTTCCTAGGCTGGGGGTCCTGGCTGACCATGGTTGCCCCCCATTCCCAGCAGAGGCCCAGTGGTCTAGCCAAATGTCACATCATCAACAGCTCTTAATGACGACAAAGCATTGAGCTCTGGGGCTAGGGGAAACCCTAAAAATGCCCAAATAAAAAAATGCCCAATCCTTTCATTTCACAGATAAGAAAAATAGCTAGTATTTAAATTTCTGCTAAATCAGATGGCTATTATGTTATAAAAAATTTGAGAATGAATAAGCAATGAATGAATAAGCTAGTGACAGGCTTAAGACATCTTCAAGGGAAGAAAAACTGAAAGTTATGAAAATCTTACCAGCTGGCTTGATTTTTCCTTTGATAAAAGGAAATCGATGAGTGCTATTTGTTTGATTTTAGTGATAGAACACCTCACCAGGCTTTCAGAGCACTGGAGCCTGGAGGAACTTGGTTACTCAAAAAGCTAAATGAATAATAGAATTACAAAGTGAAAAGAATGGTCAGGTCATCCTAAAATTGAATTCATCAGCATCTCCTGCCTTTGGAATCAAGTTGAGATCAAATCTTTCAATGAATTTGAAATTCATCCATCTTTCAAGTAAACCTGCTTTGGCCATGCTATTCACCTCACTATGAGGCTCAAGTTCCCAGGAAAGCCTGCAAAAAAAGCCTCTTGGCCCACTTAATAGCACTATTTAGTGTTTTTACCACCCAGGACAGTGCTTTGAACATAGTAGGTGCTCTGCAAAGGTTTCTTGAATTAGTAAGTAGATGAACTGAATCTTCTTTATCATTCTTCCCTCCTTAAATGTTGAGATTAGTTGGGACAAGCATCTCTAATCTCAGAAAATGAGGCATAACCTCCTCACCCCCTGCCCAGCTTTCCCCAGTAGTCCCCAGCCAGCCAGCCAGCCAGCACGTGCCTCTGTGCTTATATAAAATGCTCATTTTTACATTTCCCTTATTTATTCACCATTCATGTATTCATCCAATAACTGTGGTGCTAAACACATGTACTATTTCAGCTCAATCACCACGGCAAGGTGCCTCATCTCCCGAGGAAGCCTTAGCCCATAAGGCCCTTGCTGTCTTCACCACCTGGACAGCACTCAGCAGAGAAGCTTTCAGAAGGGCTGGGGTGTGGTGCCTCCCTCTGCCCCACTGACAGGACCCACATGCAGGCCGGGGCTGCTGGGCACTGGGGCAGACCCCACTCATTGGCCACAACCTCCAGGGGTCACTCTGCCCGCTGTGCAGTCACAGGACCAGATAGCATGGGGAGATTCTAGGAGAGACAGCAAAGCTCCATCAAGGAGGGACAGGGGTTTTCTTAGCTAGGAGAGGAAGGAAAGGCTGCCGATACAATCCAGTGATTATATGGGAAGGCCTGTATCCACCACCAGACACCCTGGGATAGCCATGTGCCTTTCTTCACTCTCTCTCATACATACACTTTCAATATTTTTAGTGCAAAAATAAATACTTGCCCATGACAAAACATTCAGAAGGTGTAATGAGACCCATATGTACTCACTGGAGGGTCTACCTCCTACCCCAGCTTGCTAGTTCCCCACCCCCTTCCCTAGAAGTAAACACTAATATTCTTGAAAGACAATGCTTGAAATAAGCATGGACACACACACATACACACATGTGTGGGTACATGTTTCCATTTCAACACAAATACAAGTCCCCTGTGCCCACTCCTGACTCTGGCCTTTTAAAAGGCCATATATAAAATTTAGAGGTCAGGTTCCCAGAACACAGAGGAGGTTAGAGAAGGGTAGAGAGTCCTGTGGAGAGACAAATGGGAAATATCCAGTGTACCAAGGGCGGCAACCAGATGAATGGTGGGGACAGTAGCTCTGCCACCCTGCTGGCCACACGCTGAGGCTCCATCTCCGTACAGGAGGAACTTGAATCATGCTCAGTAACAGGAGAGCTTGTTTCAGGGGAGGGGCTGGGACAATCCATTCCCTAAATGACGCTGATATAGGCTCTGGGGAGATGACATGAATTTTAGCCCCTTCCCAGAGAACCAGAGAACTTGGGGGAGTAGCTTATAAAGGTTCTGGTGGCAATGTCATCATTAATTTGCCTCATTTACCCCTGAGCACACTCTTTCTTTCCATTTTAGTTCTTAACTGTTGGTCCCTTCCTTCCCCCACAAATATTTTTCACTATAAGTCTCTTTCCAAATGTCCATTCCCAAATGATATCTTCCCTCTTAAGTTTAAAAAAATCAGGGGAGGTAAATAATAATAATAATGATAGTAAATAATAATTAATAATAGCCACTATTTATTTTCTTTAATTCTCACAGCCACTATCAAGACAATATTTCTTTATATATATATATTTTTTTTTTTTTAATTGTTAAATCAGCTGTGTACATTTGTGCAATCAAGGGGTACAATGTGCTGGTTTCATATACAATCTGAAATATTCTCATCAAACTGTTCAACCTAGCCTTCGTGGTATTTTCTTAGTTATTGTATGTAGACATTTATATTCTGCATTTAGTAGGTTTCGCCTGTACCCATTCTAAGATACACCGTAGGTGTGGCCCCACCCATTACCCTCCCTTCCCCTCCCTTGGCCCTTTCCCCATATTCTTGTGCTATAGTTGGGTTATAGCCTTCATATGAAAGCTATAAATTAGCTTCATAGTAGGGCTGAGTACATTGGATACTTTTTCTTCCATTCCTGGGATACTTTGCTAAGAAGAAAATGTTCCAGCTCCATTCATGTAAACATGAAAGAGGTAAAGTCTCCATCTTTCTTTAAGGCTGCATAATATTCCATGGTATACATGTACCACAATTTGCTAGTCCATTTGTAGGTCGATGGGCACTTGGGCTTCTTCCATGACTTAGCTCAAGACAATATTTCTATCCTTTTATTTACAGGTAATGAAGCTGAAGCTTGGCATAGTTAAGTAGTGTGTCCAAGATCACATAGTTCATAAACAGCAGAGCTGGGTCTCACACCTAGGCTTGTGTGGCCTCTACCAATCTCAAAAGAGCAAGAAGCAGAGTGAGGGGCTCACACAGCCATTGCCCACTCCCCACGAGCTCACACCTAAGGCTTTATTTTCTATGGCCAGATTTGGGGTTGGGGTGATGAAGACTGGCCAGCTGAGCCAACAGTAGTTGCTGACAATGCTGGACAAAGCACACATGTGCCCTGTCACGGGAGTAGAGGGAGTTGGAAAGTCAAAATTACAGAAAGAACATGAGTTTGGGGGTCAGACTAGCTGGAGAAATGTGTCTTTCAGGCTGTGTGCAGTCTTAGACCACTTGCTGTTCCTCTCTGAGCTTTAGTCTGCTCATCTGAGAATAGAGACAGTAATGCCATCTCTCTCACGTGCTGTTGCCATAATGATTAGGTAAGATAATGTGTACCAAGCCTTTGGCATATCACCTGGCAGATATTGGTTTGCTTCCCTTTTTTCTTTCAAGATGGGGCAAGTTTCAGGCCCTATCTGGGCATTGGAGGGATCTCAACCTCTGGTAATGAAGAAGGCAAAGCTATAGGGACCTCTGAAGGAGGAATGGCACCAGCGTTTCAGGACATAAAGCAGAGACAGGGGCACTTCTGAATTCATATTCTCCATAACAACTATATTCTCACCAGCCTTTTCCCACCCCACCCCCTGGCTGGTTCTGGAGATTCCCTGAAAAATCAAATGACTGCCCTGTGTTCAGCCACCACCTGTCCTGCATCCCACATTCAAAGCTAAAGACCTAGAATTCTCAGTGAAAGGACTGTTGGAATGCAGCAAAAGAAGCCAAAAAAGCCTGTATTCAAATAATCCTTTACTGTCTCCACACCTGCAGGGCCTTTTCTGGTGGCTGCAGCCCCCCTCACCTCCCCAGGAGGCTCTACCCTTCTGCTCTGTGACACTCCTGCAGCTTTTACGCTGCATTCCACTGGGTGACACCTCCTCATATGGAAGGATCGTCGTCTATCCAGACTCCAAACCTTCACTACTAGACGTACTGTCTTGTTCCTCTTTGCAGCCCCAGTGCAGAGAAGTGTCTGGCATACAATCATTGGTAAATTTTCTTTTTACGTGAACTGTGAAAAACCCCAAGGTGAATTGGCCCCCTTACCATAAGGAGCTGACAGCATAGCTGACACTACACCCCCATCTCCGTCAGGAGGTGGAGACCTCACACACGGGTGATATGGGGCCAGGTCTTATGCTCCCTGCAGAGCTCTAACACCCAGCAAACAGCTTCACCTTCTCCCCCTCTCTTACCCACAGGGGATCCCAGAGTCTGCTCCATCTCCAACCCTGATTTTGTCATCTACTCTTCAGTGGTGTCCTTCTACCTGCCCTTCGGAGTAACTGTCCTTGTCTATGCCAGGATCTATGTGGTGTTGAGACAAAGGAGACAGAAACGGATCCTTACTCGGCAGAACAGTCAGTGCATCAGTGTCAGGCCCAGCTTCCCTCAACAAGTAAGCACCCCGGAGCGGGCAGTGAGAGGACAATACCCGGCCCCTGACCTCCCAACCTGTGTCCATCCATGCTGCGTTCCCATTCTGCCACATGGAGACACAGACCTGACACCTACCTCTGAACCTGTTGGAGGCTATTAGCTATGCTTTGAGGTAGGAAATCCAACTTCAAGAGTGCACTGATAGCTGTCCCGAAAGTCCCCCTTACTTGTCAATATGGTAGGATAGTTTCTAGACATGTTATTCTTTCCCTCACAGTCTTTCATTTCCCCCAGACGGCCAGCAGTTTATATGTCCCACAGGGTCTGAGGTTATATGTGGCAGATGTACCTTGCACTTTTGGTTCACAGAACTGATTTTTTGTTCACATCACTCATTCCAAGAATCATCATGGTCCACCAAAACCTTTTATCCTCACTAGATCTCCCCATGTTAAGGCACTGATCAGCTATGGGATGGGATGCTGGATGATCATTTTATCAGATCTGTCCAGCTTCTGAAGAGAAAGGTTGTTCTTTCTGGAATGATCTTCCAGTTGCTTTACTTACCCCAGTGCCTGGTACATAGTAGTTTGCCCATGACGTACTTGAAGCACAAATGAATGAATACTGATCACTCGCACTCTGCCAGGGAAGGAAGGGACACTGGGAATGTTATACAGCCTCTGCCTTCATGGAGCTCAGGCGCTAGACAAGCACAGACAGCACCCTGAGACCTAAAGTTAATGAACAGCCCAGAATTGAATGGAATGTTTGCCGAATGTGAGGTAAAGACAACTAAGCACCCCAATATGAAGTGTTGTGGAGGTTATAAGAAGAGAAAAAGCCAATATGCTCAGGAAAGGGCTTTACAGAGTAAGAAGTGAGTTTGGTCTTGAAGGTATAGCCAACATCAGTCATGATGACCTAAATAAAGGTCAGACTCTCAAAGCTGAAGCCCCAAGGATTAGGTAGAACAAGACTATTGGCCCCGTGAGATAAGAGATCAGAATCCAAGGCTAGGGACATGAACATGTTGCACTCAAAACATTGCCATGCTACATGGCTACATATGACATGGATCAGCAGTGTCAAGCTTAATCCATAACTGACTGTTTCTCCTTCAACCTACCCTAGTCTTCCTGTCTGCGGCTGCAGCCCATGCAGCAGTTTTCAATAAGGACTAGATTTCCATCAGATGCTACAGGAAAAATGGTAAGTGGACAATGTCTCTGATCTCAGGAAAAGAATAAGAGCCCTTTTTTCACAATATTGGCTTGTCTTGATTTCAGTCCCATCCCCAAACAGAATCTAGCCCTATTCTTGTACATGTATCTATAATACATGATGGGATCTGAGATTCTGCCTTGTTTAAGCTGCAGCATAGAATCCGTCAAGTGATGTTGAGAAGGCATATGGCTGTTGGGCGAGATCTCAATGACTGGTGCTGCTGATTCTTGGATGTGGTGTGAAGATGCAATCCAGAGTCACTTTGCTCTGGCAGGATCAAGATGTCAACAAAACACACAAGGGCAGAGCCAATAACAGCAGAGAAAGAAGACTTGAAAGTGCCCTATTAACCACTGAATGTGGGGAAACAAACACAATGTCATGATCACTGTGAGCTTTGTCTGACCAATTCAAGTCAGCCCTGCCTCCTCCAGCCAGCAGAGTGCATGATGGAGCTTGGCGCTGTTAAGTATAGGCCAGTAGTCCTATCTCTGAACTCCACGTTAGGAATAAAACTTCAAAAGCCAATAATGATATAGGCCTGAGCTTCATTCCATCTCGGTACAGTTAACCAATCACTTTTACACAGGCCTGATGTAGCAGTTAGAGACCCTTGCTGTAAATGATAAAAGACAGATAAGCAACTTAAAGCTGCCTATGGAAGATCCAAGGTCTGAGGGGCATCCAAGGCCCAAGGGAAGAAAAGAGAGATTGGTGAGCCATGAGGCTGGCATTGCCAGGACTCTGGACAATCAAGTTCTGGGCTGCCATCTGGGAGTGGAGAGCTCTGCTAGCCAGACCCAGAGGAATCCAGTGTTCCCTCATGCAGTCATGGAGGTAGTGATAAGGGTTTGCAGAGAGAGCTGAGAAGTACTTCTCACCAATATACACCCTCAGAAGAATCACTTTCCTCCTATGAGACTGACTTTCCACATCTTTTCAATGGAAATAGGGTATACTAGATCACTGTTCTCAAATGTGAGATTTTATAGCCACTTTTGAGAAACCCAGTCCCCTAGTTTTAGAAATAAGGCATTAAAAGTTAAATATCATCACTTTTAGAAGACCAATATTGCCAGCTTAATCATTAACATAATTTTGGTTATCATTCAGATAAAAGAGAATATACTTATATTAATTACTATAAAATCCCATCAAAACTAAAACTAAAAAAAATTTTTAATGTATTTTCTTAACTGGAGGCCATTATGTTAAATGAAATAAGCCAGGCATGGAAAGACAAGTATCTAAAGACATGTTCTCAGTCATCTGTGGGAGCTAAAGAGTTGATCTCGTGGAAGTAAAGAGTAGAATGATAGTTACCAGGGGCTGAGAGGGTGGGGGGATGAAGAGTTTGGTGAATGGGTACACAGTTAGATAGAGGGAATAACTTCTAGTGTTCAATAACACAGTAGGATGACTGTAATTAACAATTTATTATATATTTCAAAATAGCTAGAAAAGAATATTTGAAATGCTCCCAACACAAAGACATGATAAATATTTGACGGGATGGATAAGCCAATTATCCTGATACATATATCAAAATATCATAAGTACCCCATATGTACAGTTATTGTGTATCAGTAAAAATTATTTTTTAAAAAAGAACAAATATGTATTCTCCTAGAATTCCTAAGAATACCTCTGTGAAATATAATTTCAAAAACACTAAGTAATCTTGAAGACCCCTTGAATACATCCATTCATTCAACAATACTTCTGAGTGTGCACAATGTGTCACCACTGTGCACTTGGTAGACTTGTGACTCCTTGATCTAAGGAGAGAGAAGCGAAGGGTCTTAGTTGCTGATAATGACTAACTTGTGGAGAAAAGAAACTTTCTGGAAACCTGTCAAGTACCTCACGGATTCAATGAGAAGGCTGAAAAGCAGCTCACAGGGCCTAGGACACTGGACATTGGGTGGCACCACTGGTAGAGGAATTCTAAAGTCTCCCTGCTTCACTAGTTCAGGGTCAGTCTGAGGTGTGAATCAATAATCGTCTGAGCTTGGTTCATGTGCCAGAACTGTAGCTCCATTGAGGTGGGGGCAGGACAGGAAGAGCTGGCTTTTATGGCTTCAGTGATGAGAGTTGGGGAGTCAAGTTCTGTCTCCTAGCCTGGATTAACACAAGGGTCTGATTCCTCAAACATAGAAAGAAGTTCAGATATTGGATACACATGTTTCCCCCCTACTCAAAATACCAGAAAAAATACAACTGTCTTCAAGTTTTCTACTCTGAAGTGCTGCTCATCTCAAACAGGTTTTTTTTTTTTTTTTCCTTTTTCTTTTCTGTTTTTCAAATGAAGCTCACAGATAGTAAATTAACTTGCCTAAGGATACATTTACTAAGCAGGAAAGCAAAGTTAAAATCCTTTTTTTACAAAAGGATTCTACTATGGAAATTTTCAAAAATAAAAAGTAGAAAGACAAATAGAACGAACCCCTATTCTCTATCAGCCAACGCCAGTGATCATTAACTCATGCGCAATCTGATTTCCACACACTCTCACCTATGTTCGCACACTCACTCCTAGCTTGTTATGAAGCAAATCCCAAATACATATCATTTCAACTGAAAATATTTCTGTAAGGTCCCCAAAGGATATGGGCTTTTTTATAAAACACATATGCATAATACCACATCACACTAAAAAAATTAATAATAGTCCTCTAATATCATTAAATATCCAATGTTTGAATTTTCCCCATTGTCCTGTAAAATTTTTCACAGTTGGTTTGTTTGAATCAAAATTCAAATGAAGACCATACTTTGCAATGGTAAGTGCTTTTGTTGTTACAATTTATTTGTTGAAAAAAATTGAGTCATTTTTCTTTTAGAGTTTCCCACACTCCCAGATTTTGCTGCTTATATCCCTGGGGTGTCACCTACCCTATTCTTCAGTATCACCAGGTCATTCTACCTCAAAAAAGCAAAGCAACAATCCTGTGCTACTCTCCTCAAGGGGCTGTAGTAGTATTTCAAGTTCTGTATGTGGTAGGTACTTTTTAGTTGTAAAATCAGAAGTAGATTTCATTTCCTTTAAGTTTCATGGTCCCACTGCACTGTCAGATGCTCCTTCTGTCGGGTTCACACGCTCATGGTTTCCTCTTTCTTCTCTGCATTCTCTTTCCCATTCAGGAACATTCAGAAGATAAGCAGTATCCCCAGAAATGTCAGAATCCTCTCTTGTCACATCTGCAGCCCCTCTCTCCTGGCCGGCCACACATGGAGCTCAAGCGCTACTATAGCATCTGCCAAGATGCTGCCTTGGAAGGACCAGGCTTCCAGGAAAGAGAAGGAGAATTGAAAAGGGAGGAGAAGAGTCAGAATTCCCTAAGCCCCACCATAGCACCCAAGCTCAGCTTAGAGGTCCGAAAGCTCAGCAATGGCAGATTATCAACGTCCCTGAAGTTGGGGCCCCTGCAACCTCGGGGAGTGCCACTTCGGGAGAAGAAGGCAACCCAGATGGTGGTCATTGTGCTTGGTAAGTTTGGGTTGGCATGGGTTGAATTAAATTGGGTTGGGTTATGTTAGATGGAGCCACATTTTGACAGAAATTGGAAATCCAATCACTACATTATTAATAGTAAACATTTTTGTATAAATATTAACTCTATACATAAATATTTTTATAAAAATATTTTTACTACTTAGGAGGCTAAGGAAAGGGGACCACTTGACCCCAAGAGCTTAAAGTTGCTGTGATCTATGATGTCATGGCCCTCTACCCAGGACGACAGAGGGAGACTCTGTCTCAAAAAAAAAAGTAAAAATTTTTTGGTGTATGATTATTAACTCTGATAGAAATCCAGAAGACCTAGATTAAAATTTATAAAGCTAAATAAACCACCTAATTAAGCTATATTTTGCTTAATCATATGGAATTATAATGCATGAATCAAATAATAATAAGTAACATAATGATTCAATGAAAGTGTCTGGCATATATTAGATATTTAATAAATGCTTACTTATTTTAAAATAGTAAATTAAAAAAAAAAAAAAAACAGGAACATGAAACACTATTGTGATATGGTCCAGGCATATTACATCTAGATTAGCTTAAGTACAGAGTAAAAAGTTTACCAAGATGTCAAAACTGATGTCTTGAAGTGCTAGGTGGTTATTTCCATTCTTTCTACTTTTCTGTATTTACCAAGTTTTCTGTAGTGTGTACAATTATGGATAATTTTTATAGCAGAAAAATTATTTAAATAAAGAAATTAAAAATGTATAAATCACAGGTACCACATAATGAATGAAGGAAATTCATTCTATTCAATGTCACTAACAAATCTCAACTTTCTCATATACAGTAGAACCTCCATTATTGATCATCTCCCTACACTGATCATCTCCTTAATTTGACCCAATATTCATAGACTGGCATATCAGTACTAGTTCCTTAGGTTGACCATCTCCATACGTTCACAAGTTTGTTAGAGTCCCTCGAGTGGTCAAGTTGCAGAGATTCTACTGTATTAGATGTTTTCCTAAAACTCCTAGACGTAATCTTAACAGCAGGCACTGTGTCAATCACGTCTTTAAGATCTGCTGGTCTATCAGTGCCTACGATCATGTCTTGCATGGGTAGACATTAAGTAAAAGTCTTAATTGAATTGGAAAAAAACAAAAACAAAAACAAAAACAAAAAACTAGTAAAAACTACCCAAAGACCAAACTGGAAAATTGGTTTAGTAACAAAGTCCTGAGGTAAGGTAGAGACATTAACAAGCAATTTTTTTTCATCACACCTACTTCACAGGATTGTTATAAAAAGTAAATGGGTATGAAAAACTTGCAGCATAGTGGCTGACACGAACTAGACAAGCATGAGTCATTTTCATGTCATAACGAAAGGAGTAAGCAAATCCCTTACCTGGTTTCTCTCTTCCTTTGCAACCTAGGTGCCTTCGTTGTCTGCTGGCTGCCCTTCTTCTTGATTCACATTCTCAATACCCACTGCCAAGCATGCCACGTGTCCCCAGAGCTTTACAGTGCCACAACATGGCTAGGCTATGTGAACAGCGCTCTCAACCCGGTGATCTATACCACCTTCAATGTTGAGTTCCGCAAAGCCTTTCTCAAGATCCTGTCTTGCTGAAAGAAGAAAGGAGGAAATACTGCCTGTATCCCATTTCTACCTGCCATCCTGTGGGGCCTCTGGCTAGGGTTTGCCCCAAAAGACTATGTGATGTCCTCTGGTATGTGCTAGGAAGAAGATTCTGGGAGCCAGGACATCCCTGAGTGGCCGATGTAACCAAATGCTTTTTCCAAAATAGAATGTTCTACCTCCCCAGCTAAAATCTGACTTTATTATGACAATCTCCAAACAGTTGGGGAGCCCCTAAGTGATAAGCAATAATTCAGAAAGGAGCTGATGAAACGTGACTCACAAAATTGTCATTGGGAGTATGATTCATTATGGTGAAGGAAAAATGAACAGATTTCATCATTCTCAATTTGCCAGGGATCCTTGAAGTTTCAGACAGTAAACCATCTTACAGAACAACGAATTGCTCTACCTTCAAACATCTAACTAACTGTCAGGCTGACCTTGTACTTTCATGAGCCAGTTCCCTCTTGGTCATTACTTTTTTTCACTGTATCTGGAAATATGAATGGCACGGCCAAAACTTCTACCTCACTGTAGAATCTAATTGGCTACATTTGATGAGGTGCATGCCTTAGCCCCAGGGGAACACAGTCCATATTGGGACCAGAACTTTGTTTCAAACCTTGCTACCCTTTTCTTTTAGGTCTAGCTAATTTCTTTTAGGTCTAGCTGAGAAGTCCCTTTCATCCCGTTCCCTTATTCTTTTGAAGCAGTCTCAGAATTTCAACTTCCAGGGTCATTCAAGCTGGGGATACTAACTGAAAAAGGGATGACAGTCCCCAGTGTATCACTGTTGAACTTACCATTCAGAACACATCACTGATATGCTTTTCATAACACTATAAGGTTTTCCTATTGAGGGCATCCTCTTTTTTGCTGAACAGAGACCCAATATAGTCATGCACCACATAATGATACTTTGGTCAATGACAGACCACATATATCATGCTGGTCCCATAAGAGTATAAAAGAGATGAAAAATTCCTACCACCTAGTGATGTCATACCATTGTAATGTTATAGCACAATACATTACTCACATGTCTGTGGTGATGCCTGTGTAAACAAATCTACAGTAATGCCAGTCTTATAAATGTAAACAATTATGTACAGAACATAATACTTGATAATAAATGACTGTTACTGGTTTATGTATTTACTATACTTTTTATTTTTATTTCATAGTATATTCCTTCTACTTATTAAAAAAAGTTAACTGTAAAACAGCCTCAGGCAGTTTCTTCAGGAGGTATTCCAGAAAAAGGCATTGATGTCACAAGAGGTGACAGCTCCATGCGTGTTCTTAGCCCTGAAGACCTTCCACTAGGATAAGATGTAGAGATGGAAAACAGTGATACTGATGATCCTGACCCTGTGTAGGCCTAGGCTAATGTGTTCATTAATGTCTTAGTTTTTAACAAAAAAAAATTTTAAAAATAAAAATTTTAAATAGAAAAAAGCGTATGCAATAAGGATATAAGGAAAATATTTTTGTACGGCTGTATAATGTGTTTGGGGTTTAAGCTGTCATTACAAAAACATCAAGAAGTTAAAAAAATTAAAAAGTTTATAAAGTAAAAATGTTACAGTAAGCTATGTTTAATGTATAGTTGGATAAAGAAAAAAATTAACAAATTCAGTATAGCCTGAGCGGATACTGTTTATAAAGTGTATGATAGTGCACAGTAAGGCCCTAGGCCTTCACATTCAGTCACCACTTGGTGACTCACCCCCAGAGCACCTTTCAGTCCTGCAAGCCCTGTTTGTGTAAGTGCCCTATACAATAGTACCATCTTTTATCTTTTATACTTTATTTTTTTGGGGGGTGGGGCTGGGTTTGAACCTACCACCTCTGGCATATGGGGCTGGCACTCTATTCCTTCGAGCCACAGGCGCCGCCCCTTTTTTTTTTTTTTCAAATGTAATTAAGTTTTATTTACAAGGAAGTATACTTAATCTAAAAAAAAAAAAAAAAAATCCAACTAGAAACTAGCAGCCTTCTTCACTAGATTGTAAACTCCTTGAGGATAGACACTGTTTGAATATACTTACTCTCTCCTGCCTGCCACACACATTATACTTTATTATACTTTATACTTTATTTTCAGTGTACCTTTTCTGCGTTTAGGTACATTTAGATACACTCACTACTGTGTTACAGTTGCCTACAGTATTCAGTACAGTAATGTGCTGTCCAGGTTTGTAGCTTAGGGTCAATAGGTTACATCACACAGCCAAGGTGTATAGTAGGCTGCGCCACCTCCATTAGTACACTCACTGATGTTTGCACAGTGATGAAATTACCTAGTGATGCATTTCTCAGAATGCAGCCCCATCATTATTAAGTGATGCATGATGGTACTTTCAGACCCCAAAACTCACAAAGTAGTGACTGCAAATGGTCCGTCACTTCTTTCTGGTTATGTAAGAATAAGTAAGAAAGATTCTGTCCCCAAGGAGCTCGCTGCCTGCTCCTACATTGGCCCATGTATTTGTCTAAGGGTGACAGGCAATCACCTAGGCTGCCAGGACACCTCCGAACTGAGAGTACCAGGCAGGGTGTCTCTCATGAACAGTCTTTATAAAGTCCTAGGATAGATTTTACATGTCACCACTCCAACAACTAAGTTTAAAGGTATCACAAAAATAATTTGTAAATGTCATTCAAAACTACATTTAGAAAGAATTTGAATATTCTCACCATTTACCTTCTCACCCACAGAAAGCTATTTTTTATTGTTTGAAGAATAATGATAAAAATATAGATAATTTATGAAATATCATCCTAAACTTCAATAAATTCACTTTAAAGAGCTGTTCGTGTATGGACACAACAGAAACTCCTGAATGCTATTAATGCCAGCATTTAAAATTTTTCTGTAATAATGTTTATATTGTAACACACTGAGAAAATTCAGTTTCTCCCCAGTTCTTTTAGCTTGTATCATCTAAGTCAATAGGTATATGACGCAAGCAAAACTGGGTGTTCAGACAAAGTCTGCAGATATAAAAAGTGATTCCTATATTTTTCTATGCAAAATAAACAGAAAACAAGTGAGATGATAGAGTAAAAGATCATAGAATTTCATGTCAAAATCAGATTCTACAGCCTGGGCAATATAGTGAAACCCCATCTCTAAAAAATAAGAAAATTAGCCAGGCATGGTGTACACACCTATAGTCCCAGCTACTCAGGAGGCTGAGGTGGGAGGATCACTTGAGCCCAGGGATTCAAGGTTGCAATGAGCTATGATTGCACCACTGCACCCGTGCCTGGACAACAGAGCAAGACCTTGCCTCAAAAAACAAAACAAACAAACAAACAACAGAAAAACCCCAGCATTCTAAAAGCATAAACATAAGCAACATCTGTATATTTGTGAAGAACAGCAAATATTTTGTATTCTTTCTTTACATCATGTATTCAACCCCCTATGAGAAGCTTAGGGAAGATAAACTCCATTTTATAGATGAGGAAACTGAGGCAGAAGGAGGTTAAGAAATTTGTCTTAGGCCACCCGCAGTAAGTGGCAGATGGGGATTCAAATAAACATCTCTCTGATTAACAAGCCCAGACAATTAGCTCTCCCCAAATAGTCAAAGGGGAGGGAGCAAAAAGTAGGTGGGAAAAGGCAGAACAACAATTGCTGGGTGAGTCTCACCCTACCCACTTTCCTAAGAACTTCCCTAAGAACCCAGCCTAAAACTAATCTCACTCTCCTACAAGGTCTAATTTCTAAAACAGTACATGGGAAATCCATGTCTGTTTTTGCAGAATCATGGGACAGTTTGTACAGGGTATTTGGTTCTATTTTCTCCTTCATTTATGGAAAATGGAACTGAGGCCCAGAACTGTTTTCTCCTCATTGGTAAATGACAGAGAAGTGTTCAAATGTGCTTAATCCTAATTCAGTGCCCTTTCTACTTTGCCACACTCCCAAGAGCCACATAAAAACCACACAACTACTCTCATATGCAAAGTGAAAATTCATATTGTCACCTCCACCACTAAACTGAGAGGCACCTCTTGCCTAGATAATGTCTTTTATCTTTAATCCTAGAGAAACCCTCCCAGAACTTTCTTCTGATCCAGGAAGAGCTTCCCAGAGAAATCCCAAACACATCTTCCGAGCTATTACTTCAGCCTCTTCTTCACTCCATCTCCTCTACCTCTACAGTTCCTACCACGAACCAGCGTGCATAACCTCAGCACTCCACTGTCAGAGCCAACATGGCCAAAAATCCCAGAAGAGATACTGACCTAAATGATGCAGAGCAGAGGTCTTGGAGCAAATCTGTTCTGAATACCAAAGAAGTCTCATAGACACTCATACTTTTTGGGTAAAATTCAAGTAGTATGGAAATCAAAATAGATCACAATCAATATTCCACCCTAGACCTTATGTAAATATTTCCTTCTCCCATGACACCATCCTCTAATACTCCATCCATTACTCAGTTATTAAATCAATCAGTATTGACTGGTGACCGTCCATGTGCCAGGCCTTGTGCACATCCATGTGCCGGTCCATCAAGGAAGACAGTCCCTGTCCCCAGAAACTTACAGTCCAACATAGAGGGAGAATATAAGTGTGTAGTGATGGACCTGTTTGTCACCTATAATAAAGAGGAATCATGGTGTTTGGAAGCCTTGTATTAATCCCTGAGAAGACTTCCTGGACAAGTATTGCCAGGATTGAGAAGTAATTAGAAAATATAGGAAGGGTGTTTCCAGCAGAGTAGACCTCTGAAAAGCTAAAGAGAAGAAGCAAGGAATATGAAAGAAATTTCAAGTAATACTATCTGGCTGTAGAAAACTGGCACTAGGGAGAGGATGAGAGAGGAAAGCGCCTCATTTTTAAAGACCACCTCCAGCTCTGCTCAGATGGGAACTGAGCTAATGGTGACACTTTTTGCAGATGACCTCTCAATCTCCTCTGCCCTCCATGCGAATAATCCACACCACAGAACACCCACTGCTGATTTATTTAACTACTTCTCTGAGCCACACTGAATTTCAACAAATGCAAAATTTAATTTGGATTCCTCACTCTTTTCTCTGAAAGAGAAGTGGCTAGTTGAATGGATATGAAATCAAGTATCATTAAAATTAAGGTAGTTCTGAGACTTCAGGTTAGAAATCAAGGGAGGTCAGCCAAAAAGATTTGTTTTCCTGAATGCTTGGGTTAGAACTAAGCAGAGAGGAGAAAGGTTAAAGGATTTCTTAGAACTGGCTGTTTTCTGGAGGTCTTGACTACCAGACCCAGGCCCTGATCATTCAGTTTCTCCTGACACTAGAAAACTGAAAACGCTTAATTTGAATCAATACACAGAGAGCAGAAAGGGATGACAGGCAATTAACTTGATTCCTCCGTTCTACCTAATTGTCTCCCCATCAGCTTGGGAAGGGAATGAGTTTCCATGGCTACCTATTGACACAGAGACTCATTGTGGGTGATGTCAGTGTCAGCTTTGCTCTGTAGCACACATCAGCAGAGGCACATTCCCAGAGTCCACACCAAGTACAAGACCTGGGACCTCTTGCTCCACCCACCCTCACCTCAGTTAATCACCCTCTCTCCATCATTGTGCACTGAGGTCCTGCCTTGTGGAGAGTCTGCTGGGCACCGGGAGGAGAGGAACAGTGGCTATAAACCTCTGAGGACGGATGTGCCCCAGAGAGGGAGCTGGCCTGGGCCCAAGGTGGCTCTAACCACCTTATGGGAAAGACAACACACAAAAATGAGTTAAGAACTGGAGTTCTAGTGTTAGCACACACATATGACCTTTTGAAGATTAGATAGAATCCTGTATTAGAAGTTATCTTAGTCTTTCCTGCTGCTATAACAAAATAACTCACGTTGGGTAATTTATAAATACAGTAGAACTTCCATAGTTGACCATCTCCCTACATTGACTATTCCTTAAATTGAGCTAATTTTCATAGACCAGACATGCACCATGTGTACATATCAGTACAGTAGGCCTAGTTCCTTATGTTGGCCACCTCTGTATGTTGACCACTTTGTTACAGTCCCTTGGGTGGTCAACTTCTACAGGCTCTACTATAATAGAAGTTTATTTTCTCACAGTTCTGGAGGCTGGGAAGTCCTAGATCAAGGCACCAGCAGGTTGAGTGTCTGGTGAGGGCCTGGTCTCTACTTTTAAGATGGTACTTTGTTGCTACATCCTCCTGAGGGGGCAAACACTGTGACTTCACATGGCAGAAGGGAAAAAGGGCAAAAGGCCTATCTAGTTCCCTCTAGCCCTTTTTTAAGGCACAAATTCCATCCATAAGGGCAGAGCCCTCCTGATCTAATTACCTCCTAAATCTCTCACCTCTTAATATGGTTGCATTGAGGAATGAGTTTCAACATGTATTTTGGAGAGAATACAAACATTTAAACCATAGCAAAAGTATTTTGTCAACTGTAAAACCCTAATAAATGTAAGAAATTATTATTATCATTGTCATCATTATTATTATTCCCTTAAACAGCTGTTTCTTTTCTTTTTTTTTTTGAGACAGAGTCTCACTATATCACATCGCCCTTGGTAGAGTGCCATGGCATCATAGCTCATAGCAACCTCAAACTCTTGGGCATAAGCAATTCTCTTACCTCAGCCTTCCAAGTAGCTGGGACTACAAGCACCTGCCACAATGCCTGGCTACTTTTTTGTTATAGTTGTCATTGTTGTTTAGCAGTCCCAGGCCGGGATCAAACCCTCTAGCCCAGTGTATGTGGCTGGCACCCTAACAACTGAGCTAGGGGGTGCTGAGCCTAAACAGCTGTTTCTACCCTACCTATCTGGTTCACAGCCCAGCTGAGCCTCTTTCTCAGGTTATTTAGCACAGTATTTTCAACTTCCCACATGAAATCTGATTTTTCTGGTGTCTTTTAATCCCTACATGTGCCCAGTATGGAGGGAAAAGAAGCCATACTCATAATTTAAAGAGGTTTATTCTGAACCAAATTTGAGAACCATGACCCAGAGCCACACCCAAGAAGCCTCGAGCAAGTGGACTCACAGTGGTGGGGTCCACATTTCAGGAAGATAGTAATTACAAGTAGAGTCATAAGTCAATACATGGAAGGTATACATTGGTTTTCCCCCCAAAGGTGGGACATCTCAAAGCAGGGGGCTTATAGGTTATAGATGTAACCTATAGATATAAGATTCTTTAGCTCACAATTGCCTATAAGAGGTAGGCTAAACGGAACACTGAGTTAAGAGACAAACTTCAGGACACAACCCAAACTCAAGTGGTTTGTTGTGTACATTGAGGACCTGAAGGTATATCTTGTATCACCTTAGGCCTATTAGTGAGTCACAGAGGACATCTCTAAGAAGCGGAGAAGGACATGGTGAGTCCTGTCTGATCTCCTTTCTCATGGCTCACAACTCAGTTTTAGGGACCCCATAGACTAAGAGGGAGGTCTAGTTAGTCAGTCGCTGGGAGCCTTAAAATTTTATTTTAGTTCACCCCAGGATGCTTGATTGGCTTTATAATCTGATTGTTAGACAAATACATAGCACCTCACAGGGCACCCTTTCCTGCTTACAGAGCCAAGTACACAAGTATGCTACGGCCTAACACCCAGGCTGATGAAAGCAGATCTGAAGGCTACCTTGGGTCCTCTGTTCCTTTCCTGGTCAGGGATGAGGATCAGAGCACATCTATTCTTTAAGACTCTCTGTCTTTGTCCCTTATGCTGCCTGAGCTGGCCCCCCTTCCTTGTACTTTATCTCTTTCTGCCTGGGAGAAGTGCCTGGGACATAGTGTACTAGTTTCCTAGAGCTTCCATAACTAAGTCCTACAAACTAGGGGGCTTAAAACAATGCAAACTTACTCTCTCACAGTTCTGGAGGCTAGAAGTCTGAAATTAAAGTGTTTGCAGGGCAATGATGTCTCTAATGTCTAGGGCAGGAAGCTCTTTGCCTCTTCCTAGCTTCTAGAGGTTGGTTGTAATCCTTGGTGTTCCTTAGCTTGTGGCAGCGTAACTGCAGTCTCTGCCTTCACCCTTCTATGGGCTTCTCCCCAGTGTGCCTGTGTTCAAATCTCCCTCTTCCTATAAAGCACTGGATTAGGGCCCACTTTCACCCATTATGACCTTACCTTAACTTGACTGCATCTACAAAGACCCTATTTCAACAAAGGACCACAGTCTACAGGGTATGACTTCAATATATCTTTTGGGGAGACACAATGTAACACACAAAATATGGTGAGAGTGGTCTGAAAGGCAAGAGGACTTGGAATTTGAATGATGTGGGGAAATGCACACAAGCGATTTCATTCAGAATACAAGAAGTCAGTTTCCAGCCTTATACTATTACACTACTTATAATATTCCAGAATATAGTCCTTCTGGTGGCTCAGGTCAAGCCTGTAAGTCAGTAAAAGTGACAAGCCTAAAGGGTACTATAAATAGGCTAGCAATAGTGCTAGGAGTATATAAATTACCTTCTGAACCCTAAAAACCTATAACATGTCTATAAATAAAAATCAAAGCTATTCAGAAATGATCATTCTCTGTGTCTTAAAATGAGATTCAATAGAAAACTCATTCGGGTTGGTGGAAACTAATAGGATATCATGTATTTAGCCTATTCCATGTAGGGTAGAATATCCTATTTCACTCCACACTGACTAAAGGAGGAAAAGGGTGTTTTTTCCCTTTCAGAAAAACTGATATAATTGAGTCTTGTGTTATGTTTGAGCAGATTCCATCAGACTACATATTTAAGACCTTTAAGAAGTTTATAATTAATTACAACCTATAATCCTGGGATTTGAGAGTTGGAAGGGACTTGAATCCAATCCCCTAGTAGTTGTAGAAATTATCTCCAATATCCCTGCTCCATGATCATCCAGCTGTGTTAAGGAGCTCACTCACTTCTTCCTAAGACATAAGACAGGTTGTCCTTTAGAAAATTCCCCCCCTCTGTTAAGCCAAAATCTACTGCCTTTTAATATATGCCTTTTGGTTCCTATTCTCCTGTCTAGCACAGAAACCTCTATTCCATCTTTTCCCATGCCAGCCTTTGTGGATTAAGACAGTTCTCTAGCCTGGCATGCCAGGGCATGATGGCTCAGGTCTGTTATCCTAGCACTCTGGGAGGCCAAGGCAAGTGGATCTCTTGAGCTCAGGAATTCAAGACAAGCCATCTCTACTAAAACTAGAAAAACTGGCTGAGCATCATGGTGGGCACCTTTAGTCCCAGCTACTCAGGTGGCTGAGGCAGGAGGATCACTTGATCCCAAGAGTTTGAGGTTGCTGTGAGCTATGACACAATAGCACTCAGCCCAGGGTAACAGAGTGAACTGTTTCAAAAACCAAAAAGATAGTTCCCTAAAGTTTCAATTGCTTTATCTCTACTTCAAGTAACATTTTCTTACACTATTTATCTTAGTTGCTTTCCTTTGGGAGTAGCCATGTTATTAGTTTCTCTTAAATTACAAGACCTAAAATAGAACATAATCCTCTAAATGTTGTTTAACCAGTGCAGAGTGCTATGAGCTCATTATTTCCCCTGACCAGAATATTCAATTTTTAATGACCCAATTCAAATTGCATTGACTTTATGGTTGCATGTTAAAACTCTGAAAAGGAGATTTGCATGCAGAATGGATAAGTTTAATGGATTATGGCTTAGGGATCAACACCTATAGGAAAGTGAAGGGAGTAGGATCCAGCAGGAGTCAAACTGCATTCAATCACACAAAGAACTCAGACAACCCCAAAGGAAGCTCAGAAGAGACAGAGCATTTATGGCCTTAGACAGTTGTAGGATGGGGACTACCTGTAGGGGAAGCCATGCTTAGGTAAAAAGGCTCTCTTTAGCCAAAAGCTTTCAGCTTTCAACACCCCTAGCCACTGGGGGAACAAATTCCTCAGTGGGATCTGGCTAGCACATCGCGTCATCCACTATAGTTCATACTATAAGCCACTTTCTTCATTCATAATAAATTCTAAAAACAGCTTCATTTAGAATGAAGTACGTCTCTCTTCCTGTGGAAGGTTAGTGGGATGAACTATAATCACTGCTATAGGAACTAGTCTCAAAGCCAAAGTAACTCTCTTCATCACCATCTTCTACTATATATTCCAGATTCCTCTCACTATTGATAAGCACTCTACTAGTCTAGGTGGTTATGTTAGTTAGTTGGTATTTCTCTGATTCTCCAGAGAAACAGAACCAATAGTGTACATGTAGATGTAGATATATGAGAGGGGATTTAGTATGAAAATTGGCTCACACCCTATTGGAAGCTGAGAAGACCCTGAGTCTGCTGTATGTAAGCTGAAAAAACAAAACAAACAACAACAAAAAAAAAAAAACAGAGAAGCTGGTGGCTTAGCTCAGCCCAAGTTCAAAGGCCCTAGAACTAACAGAACTGATGGTGTAACTTTCAGTCCAAGGCTAAAGGCTTGGAAATCTATGAAGACTGGGAAGTCCTGGAGCCCAATGGCTGGTGAACTTGGAATTCTAATGTCCAAAGCAGGAGAGTATGGGTGTCCCAGCTCCAGGAACAAGAACAAGCAAATTCACTTTCCTTCTTTTTTTTCTATCCGAGCTCTCAGCTGACCTGATGGTGCCCTGCTCCCGTTGGCTAAGGACACATCTTCCTTACTGAGTCCACTAAGTCAAATGCCAAGCTCTTCCAGAAATACCCTCACAGTCATACCCAGAAATAATTTAACCACCTAAAATTAACCACCATAGTGGTGGTGGAGTGACTCTAAGGGACATGGTGACTTTCTCAAGCCATGGTTGCTGCATTTATCCATTTACTGCCAACATTAGGCAAAGGAATACAGAGACACTTCAGCAGATCAGCTGGGTACCAAATGTATTCTTCCATAGCCCGACTATATGACAACATCCCTGTCTTTTTCTGATGATCAAGATTCCATTACCTTTGCAAGGATGCCCAATCACTTACCTGTTGGTTTCCTGGCATGAGGAACTTCAAATGATTAGATGGAAGCCATAACTTAGAGCTTAATGAGATTTTAATGTTCTAGAGGATATATCCCCTCTTTAAGAACAAAGGCCTTTGTCTCAAAAACATAGCATTATTATAGGATCAAGTAATTCCACTTCTAATTATATGCTTCCAAGAATTAAAAACAGCTATTCAAACAAATACTCGTATACAATGTTCATAGCAGTGCTATTCACAATAGGCCAAAAGATGGAAAAGACTCACATGTTGACTAATGGATAAATGGATGAGAAAATTGTATCATTTAGCCATAATAAGAAATGAAGCTGTACAAGCTACAATGTGGATGCAACTTGAAGACACCATGCTAATAAAAGAAGCTAGACACAAAGGTCACATATTATATGATTTTATTTATATGAAATATCCAGAACATGTAAATCCATATAGACAGATTGAAGATTGGTAGTTTCTAATGGTGGAAAGAAAGGGGGAATGAGGAGTAACTGCCTGATGAGTACACAATTTTATTTTGTCAAGATGAAAACGTTTGGAACTAGATAGAGGAAGTGGTTGTATAATATTGAGAATATATTAAATACCACTGAATTGTTCACTTTAAAATGGTTAATTTTATCTTATGTGAATCTCACCTCAATTTTTAAAATGTTTAAATTAGGAAAAGAACCTGTAACATTCCACATTCCAAGACTGGAAGACTTAATATGTTCAGATGGCAATTTTCTCCAAATTTATATGTAGGCTTAATGCAATGCCTCTCAAAATCCCAGCAGGACTTTTTTTCATTGTAAAATTTATATAAAAATACAAGAGATATGGAATAGCCAAAACAATTTTTAAAAAGAACAAATATCCAGAATAGGTATGAATTCATAGAGACAGAAGGAAAATTGGAGGTTTCTGAAAGTAGGAAGAAACGGTTTGGAGAATGTTTACTCCCTAATTTTAAAACAAACTCTAAAGCTACAGTTATCAAGAGAGTATGATATTGGCATAAGGATAGACATATAAGCCAGAAGAGAATTGAGACTCTAGAAACAAATTTTTATATTTGCAGTCAATTAATTTTCAACAGAGGCGATCTATAGAAAAAGGAGACACTTTTACCAAATGGTGCTGGGAGAATTAGATGTTCATATGCAAAAAGATGAATTTATACTAAGTTAAAGAAGAAAGATACAAGAGACTACATATTATATCATTCCACTTATATGAAACATCTGAAAAAAGAAAATCTATAGAGACAGACAATGGATTACTAGTTGACTGGGGCAGAGGGTGAAAGAAGGAACAACCAGTAAATAAGCAGGGGGGATCTTGCTGTGGACTGATTTGTGTCTCTCCAAAATCCACATGTTGAAGCTCTAATCCCCAGTGTGACTATATTTGGAGGCAGTGCCTATGTGGAGATAATTAAGGTCAAATGAGATGATATTATCTTGTAGTGAGATGATATCATCTCTCATATATCAGGGGGGGGGGGGCTGATATAATTAGATTAGTTCCCTTATAAGAAGAGACATAAGCGAGTTTGTTTACCAGATCCATGTATTCTGTTGATTTGGTCAACACGAATGATAGGCATTGATTTAGAATGTATAGTGTTGTCTGAAAGTTGGTATCTCATCATCAGAAAGTATCATCTCCAAGCTGATGTGCATTTAAAAAGCTAGTCTACATTCCATTAGGCTGAAAACTTCTGGGAAGGTGATACATGATGGGAAGCAGTGGATCCCATAGTCATGTGCACACAGCCACACCTCCCCTGATCTAAGCAATAACTTTAGTCTGATGCAGGATCCTATTTCAATGGATCAAATGCTACATAGGCACTGTCTGGGTGAGGTTGTATGAATAGGAAAGATAAGTACCAATTCCTATCAAAATGAATTATAAGGTTTATTTTCATTACAACAGAAAGAACCCATTATAATAACCTTGCCATTAAGATTCTGGTTGGTCAGGGCGGCACCTATGGCTTGGTGAGTAGGGCGCCAGCCCCATATACCAAGGGTGGCAGGTTCAAACCCAGCCCCTGCCAAACTACAACAACAACAACAACAACAACAAAAATAAGCTGGGCATTTTGGTGGGCGCCTGTAGTCCCAGCTACTCGGGAAGCTGAGGCAAAAGAATCACCTAAGCCCAGGAGATGGAGGTTGCTGTGAGCTGTGTGATGCCTCGGCACTCAACCGAGGGTGAAAAAGTGAGACTCTGTGTCTACAAAAAAAAAAAAAAAAAAAGATTCTGGTTGGTCTCCTAGAGGGAGGAAGACATTGGGAGCTCAATGCTGGTTATCTATTGCTGGCAGGCTGGATATTTAGCAGTGACAATGATTAGGTCTGCCTGAGGAAGGGAGAGCCCATGTTGTTGGGTCTATTCACATCTTCCATGTTTCTCAGCCATGGTTGTGGTACTTACTCATTTGCCACCAAAATTCTGTCCCCATTATGTAAGAGAAGAACTATCTTCTGATTACGAAGATTAGTTAGCCTTGCTATGATGGTGACTCCATTCCCTATCTGTTGGTCCCTTTGAGATAGGGTACTGGCAGGCCCTGTTCGATAAAGAGGCATAAGTTCTAAATCAAGGTCTTTGATGAAACAGATGCTGGAGAAACCATGCAAAACTAGCTATAACCCATATGGTCATGAGAAATGACCTCAGGTTACCCTCACTTCTCATTATACCCTGCTTAGAATATATTAGCATACTAAAAGAAGCCCCCACCAGTCCCATGATAGCTTACAAATGCCATGGTGACTCCCAGAAGTTACCCTCTATCAATGGTTCTCAACCTTCCTAATGCTGCAGCCTTTTAATACAGCTCCTGTGGGTCGTGACCCACAGGTTGAGAACCACTGCCCTATATTGTTAAAGAGAGGAGGAACCCTCAATTCTATGAATTCCCAGCCCTTTTCCCAGAAATCTTATGAATAATCCATCCTCTCCTTAACTTAAAATTATATAGAAGGCATAAAATAGGCCCTAGAAACTAATAAAGTGCTATTCTCTGTTGCTCTGAGAGATAGAAGCTGCCCTGTCCATGGGCAATCTCCTTTCTTCTTACCTTAATAAACTTGCTTTTGCTTTACTCTGTCAGTTCACTCTTGATTTCTTTCCTGAGGGAAGCCAAGAATCCAGCTGGCTGTCAAATGGACCCCCAGTTTTGGGGTCTACTTTCCTATATCACATTAATGCACCTGTTATGGCTGCACTGATAGAAACTAGCTGACATCAACTGGCTAAGACTTTCTGTTTCCTAGGTAGTGTAGGATCAACCGGCCAGGTCATTTGCTACTACCCATATAAGATATATATTCTTACCTCAGGGAATCTCTCTTACCAGGTACACTGCCTGATGACTTAGGAAGAATTCCCCCTCATCCCTATCTCTTAGAAACATCCCTGAGTGGTAATGCACTATTGTAGTGTACTAATTGTCTATTTTTGGCTTGCTACCATATTCAAATATTACCTATCCATAAACACTGCCACACATGTGAGCTAAGGGGCAAGGCATCAGTGCAAGACCGGTATGTGACACAGGTGACATCTACTCACACAGCTTATTTGTGCTCTCTGGCTCTGCCAATGCCTGATCCCACATGTACCACTTTTTCTTTATACTGTTAGTGGACCTGCATGACTTCATCTGTCAGAAGTTATGATAGGAAGTTCTAGCAGAATGGACACCTGGCATCCCCAAATCTAGATGCTCAGCTTCTACCAGGAACTGTAGCATACCAGGAACTATTTATCTAAAAGTACATACAGTTCTCTGCTGCAGATAGTTCACCTTGCTTCCAAATCCTAGGAGTCTAGTGGGTTTTCCTATTGAAGCTTGCCATAAAATCTACATAGCATTTTTCCTATCAGTGATATTTCCTATGCCACAGTCTCTGTCACATCACATGACACAAATCACAGAGCAGCTTGCACTATCACCTGGTCCTCCTGCAGAACCCTTCTTTACTCTGGACCCTACTCAGTGCTGGTAGACTTTTGCTTCTCTTGGTTCATGGCCCAGAGCAGTATTTCAAATGTGAAATACACTGTTCCCAGAACCAGAAGAGGCTTGTTGCTTCCTTTTGAGTGATGGGAAATGCAAGCTACAATAATCTGTCTTTCTTTGAAGGGCATGTCCTAGCATATCCCAGACCAGTGGACCTCTAAAAACTTCTCTGATCCATCAAGTCTCTGAATCTTCAGGGGTTTTTATCAGAGTACGTGTGCCTACCTAAGGCGTCCAGTATACTTTCTCCGTCTTTTTCATTGGTCTGATTAGCATGTCATAGATAAGAAAAGCAATGAGAAGATCTGCAAAATGTCCAGATAGTCCAGGAACCTTTGGACTGTACTATGTCAGCAGATGGGAGAATCTTCACAGTCCTGAGACAAGACTTTAAATGTAAACTTTTATTCTTCCCAAGGGAATATGTTTCTGATCTTCCCTACAGACAGGGATGGAAATGAACACATAAACCCACCAGATCAACGGGTTCACACTGTGTTCTTCTTCTTCTTATTCTTCCTTCTTCCTTCTTCCTTCTTCTTCTTCCTTCTTCCTTCTTTCTTCTTCCTTCTTCTTTTTCCTTCTTCTTCTTTCTGCTTCTTTCTGCTTCTGCTTCTTCTTTTTTTTTTCATTTTTATGCTTAGGTTTTATTTTAGGTTCAGTGAAGAATGGGCAGCTATGTAGAAATGTGATTGGACAAAAAGAGTATGATGTAACAATAATGAGCTAGGGGACCAGAGCATGGCCTATTTGTTCAGATTTTTCTTTTTCTTTTTTTCCATACTTTATTCAAATTAATATAAGAATACAATATTTAGGTTACATTGTTCTTACTTCCAGGGCAAAGTTCCATTTGTAGAAGAGTCTCTTACCCATGGGGTGTGTTATACACCCTCACAATGTGCAATCCCGCCTCATGCCCTCCCTCCCTCTGCTATACATCCCACCCTTCTCCACCTCCCACTTCCCTCTACCTCTGAACTTGACTATAATAGTGTTTCATTTTTCTTAGGAACATGTAATTGTTTATATATTCATTTCATATTGTATGGAGTATATTGGATATTCATCTTTCTATTCTTATGATACTTTACTAAGAAAAATGCATTTCAATTCCATCCAGGTAAATGTAAAACATGTAGTTTCCATCTTTTTTAATGGTTGCATAATATTCCATGCTATATTATATACCACAGTTTGTTGATCCATTTATGGGTTGATGGGCACTTAGGTTGCTTCCACGACTTGGCAATTATGAATTGAGCCACAATAAACATTCTAGTGCAAATGTCTTTGTGGTAAAATGATTTATGTTCTTCTGGGTAGATACCTAGTAATGGGATTGCAGGAGCAAATGGAAGGTTTACATTTAGATCTTCGAGGATTCTCCATACTTCTCTACAATAGGGCTGTATTAATTTGCAATCCCACCAGCAGTGTAGAAGTGTTCCCTTCTCTCCATATCCATGCCACATGCTGTGTTCTTGAGGCTGTATTAAAGGCATCATAGATGATGCAGCAGCTGCCATTAGGGCTACTGCTTAGTTGATCAAGTGGTAGTCCACTTTCACCCTCCAGGACTTTGTAGGGGCTACACTGATGAGTTATTACAGTAAAGACCATCACCTCTGCATCCTTTAGATCTTCAAGGTCACTCTAATCTCTGTGATCCCACCCAACCCCTATTTTTAAATTTATTATCTTGTCTATAGGGGAAGTTTCAGAACCTTCACTTGGTCTACCTACCAGTTCTAACTACACAAGCCAAGCAAACAATAGATGGTTCTGCCAGCTTCCACATCTGTCCATTCCAAGTATAAATTGGAATGTATGTATATATTTGAGAACTAAGGAATTGGCCCACTGTGAGTCATACCTTGGCCACTGATACATTTACTACCTGGCGCTATATGAACCCCCTTCAAACAGGGGAACCATGATGACACTCTTGAATTTCTAACAAATTCAGACTCTGAGTTGGAGATTCACACATAGAGAGTTTACTGGAACTTTAGGATCTGTACCTGTGTGAGACAAAGGAAGATCAGGCAGAGGAAAAGTATAACTCTACAGAAGGCTTCAGCAGATCTTACAGGAGTTCCTGGATCTAGGACTTTCACTGCATTTAGGAACATGGACCAGGCTTTTATATTCCCATAGTAGTGAATTATAAAAAACATCTGTCTTCACAGAGAAGCCACAATCTTGGACCGATGGTTCTCTTCAGCTGAAGATCAGTCTTGGAAAAGGCCTCAGCTAAGAACCATTGGCTGTTAGCCACCAACACTACCCACAGCTGGGGAAATTCATGTCTGAGTTTTGAAGAGGAACTATGGGCAGTAGACCATATCATTTACTCGTATGCACAACAAAAATTCTCAGTTGTTTTCTACCGAAGTTTTATTAGTCCAGATTGCGCTCACCTTGAACTTTTGAAGTAGATTTTTGGAGCCAATGCTGGACCTTACATTTGTCTTCTATTCCAAGTTGGTTGAATCCTAGCATTTCAGCCTGCTAAATCTCTTTGAATTTTAATCGTGATATTGAAATTTGAATTATCTTCAAAATGAAGAAGACGTTGAAGAGAATACTATAGTGTTATTGATAAACCAGTGAGTCCTGAATCCTTAGAGTCAGAGTCATATGATATTTTTAGGACCTGCACAGGCTATGTCACATGCTCTCCCAGCATCCACAAATACTCTTACAGTTATTATCTAGCCCCCAAGTTGCTTTCATATCAAGGACAATATGAAAAATTTGTGAAATGTTTTGTAAAATTCAAAATTGGCCACTGAACCAGTTAGAATTATTTTTGGCCCAAATATCAAAAAACCCTGCTTCAAATTTTCTTAAGCAATGAGAAAGTTTATTAACACTTCTGAAGAAGTCTATAAGAAGTATAAGCTTCAGGCTAGTGGGTTCAGTAGTTTACCAATGTCATCATGGATTTCAGCTCTCCTGTGTCTGCTAACCTGAGGATTGCTTGACTCTCATGCTGGCTTTCCACCCAGACATGATGGAACAGTTCCAGGAGTCTTATCTGACAACAATGTCCAGCAGCAGCAGAACCACTCCCCTTCTCATGTCATTTCTTTGCCTGATTTGCCCAGAAGACCTATTACCAGGATTATATCACAGCAGCAACCAATCCTGGCCAGGTGCATGGAATCCATGGTTGGCTTAGCCTCAATCACGTGCAGTGGAATAGAGGTCCAGGCTTGCTTACTTGATCTCTAGTTGATAGAGTCTAATCTGGTTTCCTTTGTTAAAACCTTCAGCCTTCAGGCACCTCTCCCGTTTGCTGTAATTCCCAACAGATTATTGACAGAGGCTCTAAGGACCCCTCTACATTACATATTATTTCAATTTCCTAGCATTTAAGTCCTCTAGCTCTAGGTACTTAAACTCACTTCAAGAGGGTTCATGTTTTCTTACTTTCTCAGCTATGGGGACCTTCAATTCTCACTGCATCTTCCTTTCAAAATTGAAGGTGGTATATCCTTGTGTCTCTTTCCTCTGGCTCCTGCTTCTGAAAGTTGGCTTTCATTTCCCCCACATCCCCTACAAAGCCAAACTGAGTCCCATCATCCGTTTCAATAACAAATCTACTCACACCAAGCAATTAATAAGTCTTAGTAAAATGATCCAAGATTTTCACAGCTTCTGTGGCTGAAAAAAATAAAAACAAAAATAAAAAATAAAAGAAATTGGCTCAGCACCCATAGCACAGTGCTTACAGTGCCAGCCACATATACCAACGCTGGCGGATTCGAACCTGGCTTGGGCCAGCTAAAAACAATGACAACTGCCACAAAACATACCTGGGCATTGTGGCAGGTGCCTATAGTCTCAGCTACTTGGGAGGCTGAGGCAAGAGAATTGCTTAAGCCCAAGAGTTTGAAGTTGCTGTGAGCTGTGACACCATGGCACTCTACCAAGGGCGACATAGTGAGACTTTCTCAACAAAAAAGAAAAGAAAAAAAAAGAATTATCAAAGATTTGAGCAGAGTGAAGAAAGGGGCTGTTCACTCTCCTCTCCTCCCAGTTTTGTCTCTCCTGTCTCTGCTCCTCACTATCTTTCTCCCAAACGTGGCCTGCGAGCTCCTAAGTCTTCTCCCATCCTTGGTGCCCAAACTCTGTCCCAAGTGGGGTAATGGCAATGTACTCCTTCCACACAAATACACTATCTTTCTTAGAAAAATACCATGTTCTTAGAAGACAAAAACATAATAAACAATAGAAGAAAGTATAAGAACTACTTAACTTCTTTGACCACCTCACTATCTCCCTTAAGTCCAGGGTGCTCCTGTTTGTGCTTGTCATCTCTCTAAGCAAAGCAGCCTTTAGTGCTTTTTGTAAAGCTCAGCTCATTCCCGACTTGAGCCTGCTTTATTCTGCTCTTGAAGGTTCATGACAGTCTTTTGTGTTCAAGCTTATCTGTAATCCCCTCCCTCTGCCTTTTGTTCCTGTCCTTTTAAAAGCCTTAGCTCGGCAGAGAGCTCCTTGTACAACCACCTCCTCCTTTAGCTGTCTCCCCCTTTATCACTGGAATTACTTCCTATTATATTATAATCAGGATTTTATTGTTTAAATCTCCCACCTCTCCCAAGTCATGTTCTTTTCTAAAGTCTCACATCACAGAATCACACCTGTGGTAAATACTCTTTTGAAGTGAAGAGTTAATTTGTAATGCAAATAATTACTTCTTTATCACATTTTCAAGTAGGAATTTTCATATATCAAATTTTCATAAAGATAAATTAGGAGCAAATTATTTCACACCTTTTCCTTCTTTGTCACTTACTCTCCTTCCCCCTCCCACTTTCCTTCTGTCCTTTTCCCCTCTGGTTGTTTTCCTGCCTTCTTTGAGGATTGGTATAAACCCTCTGGGTTTCTCTCTCAGGCTTTGGTTTTACTGAACTGAAATCCTCTCTGTTCATGAATTGGGGGGAATCTTTGTTGTAGGAGACAAACTCACCTACCACCTGCCTCCAAAGAAATCCATGCGTGGAGCCAAATGAGGAAAGCATTTGTCAAGAGATTGGCTGCATCTGAAAGCCTTAACATCTGGGGGTTTCCATTTTCTAACTGTCCTGACTAGATCAACTTCAACTAAAGTCCAAGTTCTTTAGTTGACAAACTACAAAGTAAATCTATTTATGCCTCAGCTTCCTTTGGAGTAAAACTTTATGTCCTGTCAACTTTACAGAGTTGTTGGGGGAAAAAATGGGAAGAAACTACAAGAAAATCATGATTCATATATAAAAGAAGGTCAACTGCACAGTCTAAGCAATGGCACACAGTCCAGAGCAGAGATATTCAGGCCAGGTTTATTGAAAGGGGAGGGTGACCCACCTGGGCAGTACATCTGTGCCCAGGAGTGGTTAGAGACTCCTTTTACATGGGGCCATAGAGGGTGGGCAAATTCTATAGCTTGCAAGGAAAGTTAGGATCTTTGGCTTGAACTTCTCCAAAGGTGGGCAAGCCAGATCCATTGTCTTAGGAGGAAAGAAAGAGAATATTCATGGAAGGCTGTGTTAGCCCCCCACCCCACATCCGCTAATTATGCTTAAGCACAGGAATGTCACCCATTAATATCAAGGACAGAATATTTGAACATGAAACTGAACAGAATAAAATTGTCTTTAGGGAGGGTTTGGAGTCAGGAACAGTAAGTGTTTTAAATGAAGAATTACCCTATTTCCTGACTAGGCACCTGTAGCTCAGCAGCTAGGGTGCCAGCCACATAAACAGAGCTGGCGGGTTGGAACCCAGCCTGGGCCTGCCAAACAACAATGACACAACAACAACAACAACAACAAATAGCCGGATGTTGTGGCAGGCTCCTGTAGTCCCAGGTACTTGGGAGGCTGAGGCAAGAGAATCGCTTAAGCCCAAGAGTTTGAGGTTGCTGTGAGCTATGACGCCACAGCACTCTACCAAGGGTGACATAGTGAGACTCTATTCCAAGGGAAAAAAAAAAAAAGAATTACCCTATTCCCACCCATAAGGGGAGAAAGGAAAGGCTGGGGAAATAGTTGTGATTCATGAGATAAAAATGTCACTGTCCTAATTTACTTTGGTACATTTCAAAACTATTAAGAAATGAGTAGAATTGTGATGGAT